>PVJO010009650.1:0-68397 GCA_004026905.1 Hystrix cristata | reverse complement strand
ATGTTTGGCAGTAGAATCTATTTATAGAATGCTTAAAAAGTACTGAAACACTTGTGTGCTCTAAAATCCACCCTGGTTAACTTGGACATCTCATGCCATCTGAAACATCGAAATGCAGCACAGAACTACGGGTAGGACTCTCCTCCTTTGGAATCATCAGCCTTACTCAGAGATGCGAATCAGGCACATTATCCTCAAACGCCCTCAGGGCAGATGTAGAGTCCGAGATATTTGCAGTTCACACAGAGTGGCCTCCAGCACTGATATTTTTTCTTCACAGATTGGGAAACATGAAATAAATGGAGTTATTTGTGATGGTGGGAGACAATGTGGGAGGGGAATGGAAGCAGAGTGCAGTGGGGCAAGGAATGTTAAAGTTTAGCAATTTCTCTTTGGTCTTCCTCTGCAAAATACTGCCCTTCTCCTCCCAGCATTTTTTAGATGCCAGTTACTCAACATGAAAGCATGGCACTCTGGCCAAGCTCTTGACATTCCCCAGGAGTGTGGTGGAGAGCCAGGCAGTGGGCGCTGGGTCCTGCGTCTGGACCCCAGATTTGCGGTGTGAGTGGAGCGCGTCCTGCAATGGCCCTGAAAAGAGCCCAGGGGGAAGCTCGTAACCCAGGAGATGATGCCTGCTTTAACTGCCCTTGGTGCACCGGGTCTGTGAGGCAGAGATCCCCTGCCACAGGGCTGCGGAGAAGGCGATACATGTACACAGAAACCCAACATTGGTCAGATGAGATCCACAGTAGTTTATGAGTCACACATACGCAGAGCCACGAGTGGAAGGACCAACCGTGGGCTGGGGGAGGAAGCTTCATAGCATCAGGACAGTGTGGCTGACTTGTTCGGCTCAATTCTATGGACTTTTGGGGTACTGAAGCCCAAGTACTCTCCTTGGGGATAAACAGAAACCACACCCGGTCCTGTTGAGAGGGAGGGTTTTTTGGCCAGGGGACCTTACTCAGGGGAGCGGCATGGAAGCTGTGGCGGCCTGAGTGCCTCCATTTTATCCTAGCTCTTCCTTGTTAGGTGCCCTCCATGGGAATTTGACCTTTTGTTGAACTGTTAGCTCTGCAAGCCCCACATGAAACCTTCTTCTGTGGGGCAGAGCAACCTGCCCCTAGTGTTGCCAATGATAAATTGCTTTTCTTGAAAAATATATTACCTGACAGTTCTATAACAATCCTGTGATGCTGATGTAATTGCCCTCTGCTTATAAAAACCCCATTCTGCGTCACATCAGTTGCCGACAGTTCTTCGGTGCATGAGCCTGCTTTCAGCCATCGTCTGATAAAGGACTCTAATTGGCACACATTCTGTGTGTGTGGCAACTCTCCTTGTCCCACCCAGATGCAGTGACTACTGAGTGTCCACAGGGTCAGCTCGGGGCGCCTACTTCAAAGGGGACATGCAGATCAACCACTGGAGACCCTCCCAGTTCTGCTCAGATGTCCAGGCAGCATGGAGTAGTGCACTTTAGTTTTAGGCTCACATCCCGAGGCCTGGAGAGAAGAATCCACTTATTTGCATTCCTGAGAGACCACTCAGTTTGAATCACTCAAATCAAATATAATACTTTCCTCTACTTTCTGTTCCTAACTATTACAGTGTACATGCAGCGTAATGAAGAATCCCAAGAGCAAATTTCAGGCAAAGATACTCTATAATTACCTCTTTGGTGCTTGGAAATAATGGATGACTTCCTTAGGAGGTAAAGGTGCTTGATTCTTGGCCACAGTCCATCTCCCCTTCTGTTCCTCTCCCATCCCTCATGCAGGACATCTCTGAAACAGACCATATACTTGGTGGCGTTGAATGGTTGGGTTGCTACTGAAGTGCTATATACTTTATCTGGAGAAAAAGAAGATAGTTTTCTTTGTCCTCAAATAGAATATATAAAATTATAAACCCAGAGATATGCTTCCTGCTTCATGTTTCCACCCCTGTTCTCACTGAAGTTAGGGGACTCGGGTGGATGTTAGGGCCCCACACTCCTGACCGTGCCCTCAAGCTCGAAGCTGAAAACATTGGAGTGTTTTCTATTCACGGAATTCAATTGACATAGACACTGACTTCGTTTCTTTATTAGGTACTTCCCTCAATGTACAGCCCTATTTTAACTGCAAATGCTGGAACATTATTCTAGGATTTGTCTTGAGTATTTTTGAAACAAAATGTGATATTTCCTTGGAGGACAACTGGTGTGATGTTTTCCCACTTCTTCCTTCTTGCCGTCCTCTTTCCTTGGACTGTGCCCATTTCTCCTCTTCTCCTGGCTTCTTTTTTTTTTTCTTTTCCTCCTTCTTTGCTCCTGTTTTCTTTCTATTGTATTTATTCTCAATCCACAGTCCTCTTGGCTTATAAGAAATGTGTTCAGGAAATATAACATATTCCAAAATAGAAATGGTAGACCTAAACTAAAACCAATGTAATCTATCTTAAAGCTGAGCTTTATTCTCTTTGTATCTTACAACACAGTTCCCCAAAGTAGACTTGAATTCGGTCCATTTATATCTTTCTTTACAAGCCTGTAGTTCCTGAAGAGAAAGTAGGCACACTGCCATCATTTGAGAATTTCCAGTCCTCAAATTAACTTAACGGAAACAACAAAAATAGATGTACCAGCTAAATTTACTTCTTATCAATGTCTGCAGGGGAGATAGGGTGAGATGAGGCTCGTGTGTTTGAGAGAAAATAAATCATCATAGCGTTTTGAGGTTGCTTTCTAAAAGGAGCATACATTGAGAAATAGCTATGAAAATGGGGGGAAAACCTAGGACATGAGAGTCCTCTTTTCTAGAATAGCCCATGTGGTTAAAAATTCTAATGTGACCAATGAGGGAAACTTGACCTCTCTAGTCGCTTGAAGTAGTAGCACAGATTATGGTCATTAACAACCAATTCTCTACCATTATGCAAGAACCTAAATTAAAGTCGCAGGTGAAGGTTGAAGGTTAGGACACGTGAGCTAATGACTTCCGTGAACCTTGGGGCAGAGAAAAATATCCATGTGGGAGTTTTGTTGTTTTCCGCTGGTAACAAACATTCAGAAATTCTTAATGCATGGCGTTATTCCAGCTTTCTCCAAATATTACAGTAAGCAACTTAATATTCTGACCAGATTCTTTGTTGGCAGGCATCTGTATGTTATTTTCTTCCTTTTACTGACTGAATGGATTTAGCTCTTGAAATCATTTGAAATTCCACAAGCATTGTTTGAAATTTTATTTTTACATCTGCCTCAGAGCAAAGGATAATTTCTCATGAAGACGTGTGGAAATATTTGCTACTATAGACCTTTTAAGAATATTAAAGGCAAATCTTGCCCAATAGATATTTGCATTTCTCCCTTGATTATAGCAGTGTTTCTAAGCTAAAGACATATAACAGAAGGACTACGATGGGGATTAAAGAGGCCACTTCTTTAAATAATTAATTGTATGGTTAGCAAATTTGCAAGCTTATTGTATGTAGGCATTATTTTAAACGCTATTTATAAATTCTCTTTAGTACTCACCAAGACCCTCTGATGGTGTTGCTGTTTTTTATAGTCAGTAACCAATGGGCAAAAATGAGGAAAAGAAAAATAGAAAGACTGGACCGAAACACATAGCCAGGATTCAGCCCAGCTCTCCACAGCTGGAAAGATTCCAGGGCAGTTGGAGCAGGATCTTCTTCCATCTGCATTTATAAGTGAGAAGAGACAGACCCAGGAACATTAATGACTTGGACTTTCAGCCCGGAGGGGCAAAGACAGATTGACTGACAGCCCTGCTGTTTCTTGCTACCTCCTTGATTGGCAGCAGCCCTGATTGGCTATCAGTCTTCATTAGGTAATATAAAACCAATCCTGAGACTGAGTTTGATCAATATTTTTTAAACCCACCAGGACTTTCGTGGCTCTCTGAGTCTCTTAGTTTAAGAACTTACATTAAAATGTAGAGTTATGTGCCAAACTAGCATTTGAAGAACCTGTTCTAAGGGGAGAGAGTGGGGCTTATACCTTCTCCCCTTGACAGTCTCCCGAATCAATGGGAATATTTCTGTTTTAATATAGTGACATGACATCATGACATGCTGTTTGGCAGCTCTTCTCCTAGGGTTCCTTCTCAGCTTGTTTTTGGGACTCAGTCCAGGGGAGGAATGCCAGGTCAGAGCCTCAGCGTTCCGCTTGGGTGTGGCGGCAGCAACTCCCTGTTGCACCCTGACCTTGGGCTGGACTTCTCGCTGCTTCCTAGGGCCCAAGTCGCTGTTGAGAGTGATCTCAGGGCCATTCGACCCTGCTTGCGCCTGAGTGACCTGTTCCCAAATCGTGTGCTGTGTGCCATAGATGCCCTTGACATGGACGTTACAAAACATCTGGAAGCCATGCCCAGCACCAGGCTTTGCTGAATAGTTCCAGTGCTGGAGCTCTAAATCCCTCGGGGTGCTTTTTGACCACGAGAAGATGGATGAGGTGACAGGCTTCACATACTTCAAACTGTCTGCTGACCTCGTTTTTCACAAGGAGAAATTATAGTCCCAGAATCCCTGAATCCCAGGCACTGTTTGAATGGGTATTGTCAGAGATGACCTAGAAGCTTTTATTTCATTTGATCGACTTCCAGTGAAAGTTAATATAGAATGAAAACAAGACTATGTATAAATAGTTTAAATAATTTGTTTTGCCGATGAGCAGACGTTTACTTTTTGCTGTAGAATGGTTCTGTGACCAGACCCTTTCTAACCATCTGTGCAGCCATCGTCTTGTTAACAGCAAAAAGCAAACTGACTTCTGTCCAAGCAGCAATCCACGTGTCCTCCACAGGCACTGCTGTAAGAACAAACGCTCCGATTACTGAAAAAGACAGAAGATCCCGGCCCCAACTGTGCTCCCAACTTAAACTTGCCCTAGAGTTTATAGAGCGCAACCACGACCAGCTCATTGACTCTCATGACAATCCCATAAACCAAGAGGGCAGGGACTGTTATTGCCTTTGTAGAGCTGGACAAGGTGGTTTCAGAAATGCAAGGTAGTTTGCCCAAACTTCACACTAATATTGAATCTCTGAGCTATAAACCAGGTACACCTGATGGCAAATGAGTTGGGGCCCTTGCCTTGAAATTCATATCCTCTGTCAGAAAGTTACTGAGAGTAGAGTTGTTGTGTCTTTTGGTGGTCCCAGATTCATCCTTCATTCAGCACACATTTAATTAGAACATCCTGTAGGGCACTCAGACTCCTGAGTGCAAGAAATAAATTGTTGAATTGAAGAAAATGATTTCAGTCTCTTGTTAAAGTTGGAAGAGATAAACATTTACCCAACTAACAGTTAAGCAAAGTACTGAAACATGGTAAGTGTGCTGCCCAGAATTGAGGTGCAGTATTGTGAGAGGCAGTGCCTCTGGCTGGCCTGGGAGCCACCCAGGAGATTAGTAGAGCACAATCTGGGTGTCTCTGAGTAGGTCATGAAAGCCTTGAATTCTGTATGTGGTCCTCGGCCCCTTCATTGTTGGTGGTGTTCTTCTGCTCTGCTTCTTGGCTGCCATGAACCTAGGAGCTTTGCTTTACTGTACCATTCCACATGTTTCTGCCTTGGAGCCAGCTGACCGTGGACTGAATCCCCTGAAACCACAAGCCAAACCAAACTTTTGTAAATTGTAGGTATTGAGTATTGTGTGCTAGTGATGGGAAAGCTGACTGATACAGGCGCCTTGTGATAGTGTCATAATGCTGCACAGTATGGATGTTGACCATGGGAAGAGGTAGTTCTAGAAGGAAGAGTTTCAACTCTTGCTACCATTACTGAGAAGACTAGCAAAATGCTTGGATTGTTAAATGCCAGAATAGATACATTGCATTGTTCTTCAGGAAAGCTAATTGTAGAGTGTTTTCTTGATCTTAATGTAATCATGCTCGAGGCATGTGTATCTTTGTGGTGTTGACACATTTCTTACTCTGAACAAGATTAATTCACAGAACTGTCTTGGGTTAGCCTTAGTTACATTCATAATTATGTAACCAGCACCTTCTGTGGGACCCTGTATGTTGACCAGCAGTATGAAATGTAGATTTATGGTTGTGTGAAGTACTCATTGTCTTTGCATTACATTCTCTCCCCTGCAAAAGAACAAAACAAAAGGTGACATAAACACAGCATTTCAGCAACACTTACATCACTATATCCCCTTGTTCTCAAGCAAGGGCAAACACAAAATAATGCTTTGTCTTCATCTCCAAGTCAACTTCTTTCTTGAACAGAAGCTTATTTTTAGATCACCATTAGCATTTGGATGGGGCACCTCTAACTGGCTCCAGAGTCTCAAGGTAGCAGTGCTGTAGCAATGGATGCCTTTGATAGTTTCCACCTTGGTTAATGGCATCTGTGTGTACACCTATCCCATTCTTCCGAGTCTGCAGTGATTCTGTCCTATAAAGACTTTTAAAATCTAACCTTCTGGCTTCATCCCGGGGGCTTACACTACCTAATGTCCTTTCATGAGTAGTTTCCTACTCTTTCGTGCATTTAATCCTTCTCCTAAACTGCCCATCCAAACTCATCGGAATCTCAGCTCCTTCAAGTGCTTTCTGACCTTGCACAGTCATTTGCAATCCTCAGTGACTCAGTTTCTCCTGCCTCAGACTGTGACTAATGCCTTAATATATACAAAATGTTAATTGCCTTATTGCTTAAAATGCTGAAATTTAAAAAATCCTATTTTAAAGGCACACAATTTAAGGCTTCCTGGTCCGAACTATTTTACCTTTCCAGCGCCACGATGAGCTATTTCCCCACTATTCTGTATCTGCTTCTGTCATGCAAATTTCTTGCAGTTCTCTGAATATGAGGTGTTTCTGCTTCTCATGGTGCTTATATGTGCTGTTACCTTTTCCCAGGCAGCATCTGTGCCTTTCTTCTAACACAAAAACTTCCATTTTTCTTCCTTCCCTGCTCAGATGGTTACTGGGCTGAGTGTGTATGTGGGCTTCCCATCTTCTCTACCAATATGTTCCATGGTCTGTGCTCTTCAAATGTGGTTGGCTTCTATATCTGTGAGTTCCACATCCATGAGTTTAACCAATTGAAGATCAGGAATACTTGGAATGAAAAGGTCATCAGTACAAAATATGTACAGACTTCATGTTATTATTCCTTAAACAATATAGCATGATATCTACCTACATAATATTTGCATTGTAGTAGGTATTATAAGTGACCCAGAGATCCTTTAAAGTATAAGAAAAATATATGAAAATTATGTATAGACTATATGCAAATATTATGACATTTTATATAGGTACTTGGACATCTGCAGATTTGGGTATCCACAGGCATTCCTGAAACCATTCTCCCTATATACCTAAGGACACTGTGTATGCTTTTACTTCTCAAGTTGTATTATAATTACTTTTCCTTTGCTTTTACTAGGCTGAGAATTTCTGAAATGTAAGAGGCTTTAGAAAACTATGTGTTATCCTAAATTTGGTCAATGATAGGTGTTCAGCAAATACGAGTTGAATGCATTTGCAAGTTAAAACTGGAATACATAATAACAGGATGGAATAGTTAGCGGTCCTGTTTTGAGATGTTTTCATGGCATAGAACCAATCAAATGATTGTATTAGCTAACAAGTTTTCTATTTATATTTCATGTAATGTGAATATTTTAATATTAAACATACATGCATCTCAAGGAATGTCCTTACTATTGTTTGATGTGGGAAGGGAGACACTTTACATTTTCATCTTAGAATTATTATGTTAAAATACTTTTGTTTATCATGAATGGAAAAGCAAGGTAAAAGCTACTACCTAATGCTAAGAGTTTCTTTCTTTTGACATGATGATTCTTTAAAGAAGAGGAGAAGTTGGCATAGCCCAGGAATAGTTCTTTTGATAATGGCTGGTGTCAGACATCTGGAAAAATAAGATTTCCAAGATTTTCCATACAACACGTGGACTTGCTACCTCCATATTTTTGTATCTTTAAATATAATTGGACAATGAACCATGATGCATTTATCAGGTCACTGTGATTGTGTGTCTCCTGGTTAAAATATTTGTCAGAACACCACAGCAAGTAGACCAAATGTTTATAGACAGATCTGTAAAATCTTGGAATATGCAGAGACAGTGGTGAATGTATTGGGGCCAGAGACAGTTTTCAAAACTAGAAATCTGTTCTAACTGAAGAAGTAATTAAATGTTTCATAATTGCTGTTTGAATCTATGTGCATGAGGCTCAATTTCACAGTTCTAATAATCCTAAGAGAATAATTAAGAATCTTAATTATCCATCATCATAATTTATTAAGTCTTGAGTGAGAACACATATAGAATATACAGAGGAAAGTTACCATATTTGGAAAAACAAAGAAGAAAAATAGCTTTTCTTTATAATTCAGCCTTGCCAGACGTGTAGGCCTTAGGAGATGAGGCAGACAACTGTTACCACTCCTTATTCCAGAACCATTAGAGCTACTTTAAGGTATGATTCCCCTCGAAATACTAACTGTAAAATTCAGCACCTACTCATCGCCTGGGCTGCAGTTTGGTGTGGTGGTGATGGGGGGGGCGCCGTTTAGCTCCTGTGTGGGTTGTTGCACGACTCTCAGTGCCGAGGCCCCTTCGGGACACTTTAGTGGGCTGGTCACTGCAGCACTAGGTCTGCGGTGGGACACGGAGGTTGTTTGGAGACAAGGAAAAGTGATGATCCAGGGAGAGCGGCTGGGAAAGCCAGCAGATGCACATGAAGCGGCCCCAGGCCCCTCTTCCTTCCCGCCCCTGCCTGGCTCTGTGCTGCAGGAGAGAGGACATGGTTGGTCTCCATATTCCATGTGGAAACTTGGCATTCTCAAGAAGGGACATAGAATCTCAAGAAGGACTTTGGATACCATCTCTAGGACACAGGGACTCTGTTGGTCTAGGTCTTCAAGAACTATGTAGAATCACTTTTCTTTATTCCCTTAATGTAATATAGAAACTTAGGTTTAGAATATCACTTGGTTTGAACTTTTTGAATAGAGTTTAATGATATTTTTCCAAAATGTAATGTGTCATAATGTGTGATTGTATCCACACATATTTGTGCACACATGCATATACACAGTGTGATCAAACAATACAATGAGTGTTTAAATAAAAATTAAAAAAAAATACTGTCACAGTAGAAGATACATTGCCATTAGACATCAGAATACACCCCATAGCTTCAAACATACTTAGCGCATCTCTCTGGCCACTTTCTGACACAGCTCTGAAGTCTTCTCTCTGAGAATCTTTGTGGGCAGCTCAGTGTCCTGAATTAATTCAAAACATTTACAGTAATTTCTACCAAATGAAAACATACGGTCTGTCCTTATCCACCATAGTACCACATCTGGCACCATGCAACTTCTGGCTCTTCCCCAAGGTCAGAGCAATCCCGGAAGGTGAATATTTTGAATTGAGAACGTGTAGACAGCCACGAGAGCACCACTGAAGAAAGCAGTGAAAGAGGATTTCCAACAATGCTTTGGAAACTGCCAAGAATCGTGGAATACATGTTCAAAGAAAGGGGGATTATTTGGAGGTGGACAAATGGGAGTTTGTCTCCTACTGTAATAAATTTCTAATTTAAATGGTCACTATATTTATTCTTAATCATTCCTCCACGTGCCCTTTGTCTAGTCCTTTGATGCTGTTTCTTCCGAGTTTGGATAAGTACACTAAATCCCGAGGGACAAAGCTATCCAAATTAAGTCTACTTTTGTGTTTTTCACGTACTTTTAGAACTCGTATCTGGGAGAAACTCCAGCCGCCATTATCAAATGGGTGACTGTATGTGGAATCAACATTGGAATCATAACAACTTTATCAAAATTAAGTAATGAATACACAAAGAGGCGTATACCTCTCCAGCCAGTCCCTCTCTCAGGATCTTTTTCCGTTTCATTACAAAGCAATGTACTTATTTATTTTGACAAGTTCAAAGTGGGCAAATCCAGTTTTCCCGTAGGATGCTGGTGAGGCAGGAGAGAATTAGGCATCTGGGGGATTCAGGCACCTACTCACCAAAAGAAGAAGATACAGCACAGATGAAGTTAACAGGGCCTGGAGCCTGACAGCCTGAGTTCAAATCCTGGGTCCTCCGTGTGGCAGCCTGGCAACCTGAGGCGCATTGTCCCACCTGCCTGTGTCACGTGAATGTAATCCTGGCACAGGTGTCCTAGCTCCCTGGGAGGACGGGGTGAGCTACAGTGGGCAGGAAAACACCAGCATCTTTGCCAGCGGGAGTCGGTCCCTTCTCTTCTGTGCTCTTCTAGAGGAATTTCTACTCTGTGTCTTGCTGCCGGCCCTGGTGGGAAGTTCTAAATGGTGCACATTGATTTCTGGTTTCTGCTGTTACTTTGACCCCCACATACCAGTTCCACCAAGAACTGTGTGAACTCAGCCTAATCGATGGCTTTCTGCTCTGCAAGCTTACATGTTGCATCTAGTTAAACTCACAACACTGATGTGAATGCTGGTTGTATTGAGTCAGATTTGACGTCAAAACTAGGGAAATCAGACTCGGACCCGTGGGGTTCCTTAAAACTAGCTTTGGAATTTTGCTGTTGACCTGAAGAATCCTAAATGGGACACATTCTAGCTGAAATTCTAGCAATAATTCTGAAATTGGTTATAAAAGAAATGGCCTTCTTTGTCTAGTTTGGAGGTAGAAGATAGAGAAGCTTATAGTAATGTTTCCTTTCAGATTTTTTTCTAACGTGAAAATCGAAGAGAAAAGTAAGACTTACAGATATGAAAAAGTTAAGTTGTGTTTTATTTTTTCACCTGTAAATTTAAATTTCTTTAGCTCTGCTAAATGTCCTAGAAGTAAAAAATTTCTCCTCATTTATCATTTCTATTTGTGCCATATATATATATTTTATCATCTCATTTACTTGACTCAAAGTCATGGAATTCCAAGCAAATAAATCATTATCATATGACTTTGAAAAGAAGTTCTCGTACTGAACTATTTTGAATTCCTGCGATGATAGCCGTACTTGTTGTATGATTAATATACTTTGGCTTTTTTTGCTTCTTTTCTCATTTGTTTTGAAAAGCAAGAATTTATTACCAGTGAACTGAAGTGTGTTTCTTTCCAAAGCTTGATGATCACAACACTGCACGAATTTGGTCTTTTTTGTTTTCACCAACTATTGTGCTATTTTGGAAGTAGATTTATTTTCCTATTATATTTTTTCTTCAAACAGTTTTGTAAAGGTAGTTTTTTTTTTTTTAAGGCTGGAGTTACACAGAGGGATGGAAAGAAGGCAGTCCAGAATTGTATGTGGCGGTCAGTCCAAGCCCAGACGGGACTGGGGTTGGGAATTAGTCTCACAGACCAGTGTGACTTGAGCTGTCTCTCTCCACCCATATCTACCTTTTCAGCAGACTGCTTCCTTCCTGCCCTAAGGAGCTGGTTCCCTTCTGAGGCTTCTTCCGACTTTTCTGTTGTTCCTGCAGATTTTGGGCTTTCCACACCTTCAAGTAGTTGCTTCTGATGGACTCTGTACCATTCCCCTGTTATCTCCCACCCCCAACTCTGTTTCTAGCTTTCTTGTGTCCCCAGAGAGCTTTCTTTCAATTACTGTCTAACTTTGCTAATATCTGGCTCAAAATCTTATCCTTAGTTTTCATTACAAACAGACACACACCACCCTGACCTCGTCCGCCTGGTTCAGGAGGTCCATCCTGAGCTGCACTCCTGTGTGTACTGACACACTTGTCCGTTCCTCATCCTCAGGGCTTCTAGCTCCTCACCTTCCTTACTGCAATCCGTTCCAGGTCCTTCAAAACCCTCTCAAACTCTGATTGCCCCAGGAATCGAAGTTCATTTTCTGCGTCTCCGCTCATGTCAGACGTGCCCTTTGGTCACCCCCGGGTCACAGCACACCTCCTCCCCGAGCCCCTGGGTACCAGCCACTCCATCTTTCATGTTTATGGTGTGGGGAGGAAAGCATAATGTTTCTTCTACTCTTCTAAGTCCTTGGCTGGGACCCCTGGAACAAAAGACAAATTGTAAGAAGAGAAAAACAAACAGAAGTTTATTAATATGTATTTCTCATACATACATAGGAAATGCCTAGAGAAATAAGTAAATTTCAAGTGGAAGCTTACAAGTCAAGAGTCAATATCTTCTTCAAATACATCCAAGAAAAACAGGTGTGGGGAGGGAGGTTTGTTAGAGGACCAGAAAAAGCAGGTAAATGGGGGTAAGGGTGGTAAAGTTTGTTATGCAGATTGAATCAATGGCTGAGAGAGAGGAGAGACAGAGACAGAGAAACAGAGTGTGTTGGGGTGTGTGTGTGTGTGTGTGTGTGTGTGACAGAGAGAGAGAGAGAGAGAGAGCACCTAACAAATGGAGATTTCCTTCGTAATTGTAAATTCCCTTTACAAACAAACACCGATTATGCCAAAGAGGTATATTTTGGGGTGCCATATTCTGATCTCCTGCAGTGAGTATGACAAAAACAGGCAGACACCTCCACTCTGACCCTAGAGTCACTCGCATGTGAATGTGCCTGGTGTGTGATTCCTGTGTATGTATGTCTTCATGTGTCTCTTGTGGCTGCTGAAACAGATGACCACACATTTTCTGGCTTAAAGCAACGAGAGAATAACTTTGATTCTTATGGTACTAAAATGAAGGCATCAGCTGGGGCTTCTCCTCCAGAGACTCAAGGGGAACTCTGTTCCTTGTCTCTTCTGTCTTTGGGTGGCTGCCCGCCTTCTGTACCTGGTGGCTGCTTCCTTCCAATCTCTGCCTCTGTGGCCCCTTGGCCTTCTTAGTGTGTGTCACATCTCCTAGTGCCTCCCTTGTATAAGAATGCATTTGATTGTTTTGAGATCCCACCTGGATAACCCAGGTTAGTTCCCCCATCTAAAAATACTTAATTTGATCATATTGTCAGTCTTCTCTTTGCCACATAAAACAGCATTTACAGTTTCCAGGCTTTATGGTGTGGGTAGTTTTAGGGGGAGGCCATTATTATTCAACTTACCATGGTGTCCCACCCCCAGGTCCAACAGACTTGTGTTTCTAGCCTTTACCTAGAGCCCTAGAGCAAAACTAATTGTGTGGCTAATGCAATTCATTTACTTAAAAATCAAATTCCTTCCACAAGAAGTTGAGTGAAGTCCCCACATTTTACAATTAATTGCCAACCTTGGATAATTACATAACAAAAGAGCTGCTGAAAATATACCAAAAGGGGGAAGGATGGATGTTTGGTTATATTTACGGTGAAACGATTACAAAAAATTTTGCATTGTCGATCATAATATCTTAAACATCACAGGTATCAAAAAAGGACCACTTCTTATTTTCACCAAAACATTTGTGACCTTTCTATAATCTTTACTTTTTTAGATAGAGATCTTTCTCAACAAAGATTGAAGAGATAATTATAGTAATTTAAGATTTCCCTGGTGCATAAATAGACTGTACTATAGAAGAAAGACAGATGCTTCAAGAAATAAATGATAAAAACACACAATTGCCATTTAATGCTAAGTTTTTTATTTGATTTAATACGTTTAAGTAGATATTCATAGAATTTCATGAGATTGTTAAACATCAACTGGAAAATAATTTATCAGTAGTGTTCTGAGCACTGTGATACTCTTATAAGTAATGTATTACTTGAACAGAAATATATCACCCCATTGCACAGTGTTTTCAGAAATGTGTGAAATATGTTGTCCAAATGTATCTCAGGAAACATGTTTCAATGTTCATTTCTCTTAGCTGCAAACAAAAAAATTATACAAATAATGCTCCATAAGGTTCATAAATGATTTTCTACATATCTTGAGATCTGGCAAATACATCAGTATATTCTCAAACTGAAAGTGCAGTCAATCTTTGTAGTGATAAGACACATCTCAGAAAATAAGCATTTATTACTCAAATAACGAATTCTGAGTGGCTCAGTAAGTATAAAATAATTCCCCAGTACACATCAATAATTTGTGCATCGTAAGCATGCCTGTGAATCTGGAGCCCACATTCTAACTCAGATCTATGGAGAAGAGTTAATCCGGTATGAAGTATTGTTTGTTTTCATGCAGTGGGCTTCTAAAGAATCAAAACCAAAAAAAAGATTTGTGGGGGAAAAAAAACCCTGAAAACAAAGCCCCATACATTTACATCTATATTGGCTATTAAACTGGGAGTTCATGTAGAATGTCTTCATTAGGATTTAATCAAAATATACAATAATAATAATAATAAAACCCAAACAGATGACCCCAGTACAGGTGACTTTACATTTCAAGAGGAAGAAATCTCACAAACAAAATCACAAACGAGATTTTCCTCCTGAAAACATAAAAGCATTTTATTTATATGTATAAACCATATTCTAAGCCAAACAAACAGATTTACAGGGATTCTGCACCTTCATCTGTATTCATGCTGTGGTTGCCAGTGTCTTTTTCTATATCTATTTCGTGTCGCCTCAGAATAAAAGCCCTAGCTCTTCCTATTACCTGGTAGATGCTGTCCCTCGTGAGCCTTTAACACAGTCCTAGGTGAAATCTCATCATATTGCTAAGAAATTCATTCTTATATTGGGACCAGGATGGTTTATTTTCAGCTTTCCCCATAGTGCTAGCCTGTATCATGCCAGTAGTCCACTGGTGTATATAAGAGCCTCTTTTCCCACCACTGCAACAACCACAAACTTAGCCTTTGGAAGACATTCCCAAGACAGGCTTCATTGTACCAAGTTCTTTCTCCCTACAGAACTTCTCAGGCCAATATGTTGCTGCTTTTATTTGATAAAATTGTATTTTATAAAACTTCATGTCAGTGTCATATAATGTCCTCAGACAGTCTTACTAAGTTCAGCTGTGTCTGAGATATATTTTACAATTTTCCATAATCCTCTTACTGCTTGTGGAATACCTCTGCATATGCAGAATAAATGTCAATTTAAGACGTAACTTCTAATTTTAATTTGTTTTTGCTATGTCTTTTTAATTTCTGACAAACATGACAATTTTTGTTGAACATTATAGATCGTGCAGTGCATGGGTGGCATCATCTATATAACATAAAATAGAATTATGTGTTTTAAAAGAGAAAATATAGCATTAGAAATGGTAGTTCTTCAACCAAATGCAACTGGGAAATATTAAGCTAGGCAAAATAGTCCTTGAGAACTCAATCAACTCTGCTGTCAATACTTTTATCCCATGCTTGCTTGGCTTTGAATTGAGTTCCTTATATTCTAATAATTCTAGTAAATTCATAATAGACCAGCCATTCTTCTGGTAATTAGATATTTTTCACTACAATTAGGCTTACACATTAGAGAAGGTGGCATTTTTAAGGCAATGCTACTTGTATCCAGGAGAATAATGTATTTGAAACTCTAGAGCCAGCATTTCCTTTGAAATGGCAGCAAGACCAGTTCTCTTACCAACCTTACCTTCAAGCATGACGTTCATTAAAGCTGCACTTTTGAAGCTTCAGGTGGCCATTTTCTGTGGGGACCCTGCAGGGACGTCCTGGAGCCACCTCCCAAGATTGTGGACATGGGGTAGTCAATGTCCATTTGTTTGCTCAGAAACTGTATGTTAAGTGTGCGTTGGTATTAGGCATAGCTCCAGATGCTGCAGATACAGGAAGCCAAGCCAGCCCCAGCACAGTTTGTTTTCTTCGACTAGTCTCACACATACAGTCGGAGATTTGAGCAGAGGTGTGAAGGAGGCCTGGGCATTGGCTAGGTGGGCATCTGGAAGAAGAGCATTCCTGGACATGGAGACAGCTGGTCTACAGGCCAAGTGCTGGGCTATATGGAGTATGCCTGCAGTATTCAAGGGCCACACCAAAGAATGCTGTCACCTGGAGGAAAGAGGGCACTGGGAAACACATTGCTGGACATGGTAGGATGTGCCGGTGGCTTTGCCTTTCATTCCAGGTGGAACGAGGACCCCAAGAGGGCTTAAGCAGGGAGCGAAGGGACCTTTACACCTGTTATGAAAGGAGAACTCTGCCTCTGTGCCTAGCAGAGTCTGCATTTTTATATTCAAGGTATTTAATTTCAGAAAACCAACCCAAGATTCTTAGATCTCACCCTGGCTGTGAAGGTGTTGAGGACAGAGTTTCACTAGGTGAATCCTGTGGCATTTAAAACCAATACTAGGACTGTGATGGGTACAGAGGCTTTAAACACAAATATATCCCACGACAAGGGCATCGGTGGCCTTTAGGATTAATATTTACTGAATGCCAATTACCCGGAGCATTTTTGTGCTGTGTGGTATGTTTTTCTGATTTATGGGAAAGAAAAACAAAGAAACCATGAGAACTAGGTAATAAGGGGTACTTAATTTGACAATTTTAGTAATAGGATAGAAGAGGGTCCAAATCAAAGTCACAGTTCAATCTTCAGTGGGCCCTTTAGTATCTTTGTCATGTAGCCAATGCCCTCATCCGAATCTTATACTCAGTGTATGTATTTCTATCTTAGAATTAAAGATGCTTATGTAAGATAAATGTACATACTGCATTCCCACTGTAGTTTTCATATCAAGGTCAATAAATTATTATCATTATTCTGCATTAATTTGGCTACCGGCCTGCCCCAGATTTATGCGTTATTGTCAACCCCAAACTCTTACTTCTTTGTCATGTTTACACAGGGCTAAATCATCTCCTGCAAAGTCGTGCTTGTTCAGATTCTCAGAGTGTGACATTATTGGGAAGTAGGGTGTGTGCAGACATAAGTATTTATGACAGGGTTGTGACTGGACTTTGAAGGTACCTAATGCAAGCACCAATGTCCTTACAAGAAGAGGGAAATTTGGACAAAAAGAGGCTGCGTTGTGACTGAGGCAGAAAGAGGACTGATGCCGAGATGGACAGTGACCACTGGAGTTAGGGGAGAGCCGGAGACGTTCTTCTTCAGTGTTTCCTGGTGGAGTCAGCTGTCAACACTTGGATTTCATACTTCTAGCCTCTAAAACTCTAAGAACAAATCTCCGTGGTTCTAACTACCCAGGCTGTAGTTACTTTGTCACTCAGTCCTTGGAAACTAACATTGCCCACACCAATTAAAAAAATATGCCCAATAACCCTTCAGCAATTTGGGAACCCCTCTCCAACTAGTCAAAGTAAGTTTGATTTGCTATTATGTGAAAATAATTCTTGGGTTTGAATATTGGGATTGAAAACATACTTTGTCGGGAAACGCTATGTTTAAGATGTAATCCTCTAATTTGGGATTGATTGGATGATACAACTAAATTCTCATCCAGTATCTTGTGTTGGAGGTTTCCAGTAGAGGAGAATTGGACTTGCCTGTATGTAATATGGACAGAAATGTGAGTGTACTCCAAATTAACCTGAAGAATGAGCAATAAACAGTACCTATAAAGAAGTAAAGTCAGAGAGAAATATTGGAAAAATCTTTCCCACATAACTAAAATATGTACCGTCTTGTGACTTTGAATGCACTTGAAGTATTTCAACTCAAGTGTCACTTGCTTTGAAACTGACATGTGTGGCCACCAGAGGTAATTAGTGAAGATGTCCACGCGAGAGGTTAACTAGGTTGACATTTTACTCTGGTCACATAAAATTCAATTTTTTTCAGATTCGAACTCATTTGAATTTTGTTTCTGTTTTGAACGAAGATGTGATCTCACATTCCCTGACAATTTGTTTATCATTGTCGTGACAGTGTAACGTTCTCCAGTGTGTCACACAAATACTTGACATAAGAATATGAATGCAAACATATGAACACAAAAGCCCTCAGGTGGTTGTTAATCTTCAGTGCTGTGTGATTAAACGAGTTTTTTAAATGTTATCTTTTGCCAGTATCTAATTAGCAAAGCCATCTGCTGAAAGAGCAGTAGCCCATCTGCCTAGAATGTTGTTCTCTTCATTTTTATGAAAAGTATCTGCCATCACTAGTCCCTATCTAATTAACTTCTCTTGCTGTGGAATGTGATAATACACAGTTTTGTTTACGTACTTGTGAGAACTGTGGATTTGTATGTGTGTAACATGTACATAAAAAGATCCAAGCTCATTTTCTTTCCAGTATCTGAATTACTCCTGAGATCACAGCCCCACTTACTGTTACCAGAACATGTCCATGGGCAGAATGGTGAAGTGTGGCTTGTTCAGTGATGCACACAAGTGGTGCTTCCTTACGTCTCCGGGACTTCTGTAGATGAGGAAGGGCTTTTCTGTGAGCCTACTCTGCCTCTGTCTGCCTAGTGACAGTGAAGAGCTGTCACTTCATGAAAGTCGAGTATGCTCTGAGTCCAAGTGTCTGGCAGCATCTGAAATAAACCAGCGTGGGACTACTGTAACAAGGAAAATCACTACTGTTGCCTTGTTAGAGTTCACGTGATACTACTTGGGTTCATTTGGTACTTTTATGTATGTTACTGCAAATTGATACCTGATCTGTATACTCCTTGTCTGTGTCTGTTTTTCTGTCAGTCATTATCTAGCAGATACTTGTGGTTGGTAGATACTTAGTGGTTATTAAGTGAAAAAGAGAAGGAAAACATGGGAATAAATCAAATCTTCTGCAAGTTGTTCAGTAGCACAGGTGGCATTGGTATGTATTTACACCCTCAGGAATCTTTGTGTCACTTTAACTATAGCTTTTATCAGACTTCTTACCTACTATATATAGTCTTTGACTATCCAGCTAAACACACTATTTACTGCTCTATGGTGGCTGCAGAAAATGCATAATGAACAGTAAATGTTGAATTGAGTAGAGAATAAGTATCTCTTCACTACTGCGCTATTGTGCAATAGAAAAAAGACAAAGGATGACAAATATCGAAGATTTCTTTTAAAAAGAAGACTCAAGAAATAAGACTGTGAGAGTTGAGTTGACATCTGAAATGTAGAATATCTTAGTATTCGTGTTGACTGTTCTAAAGATAGGTGTGGGTTCTAGAAAAATGTCGAAATAAATTTGATGACAAGCAAAAAGATGGCTTCTCAAATCAATAACTGTTTGTTCCAAAATAATGCTATTGGAAAGAAAAACTATCTTTGTGGACAGTTGAACAATATGGCTTGATTAAAAGGTATTTAATTGATTAGCATGGATTCAGTGAAAAGAAGAAAGTTACGACCAGATTTACAAAGAAAGTTAAATTCAAACAGAAGCATGGATAGCAAGATATAGGAAAATTCAACTGATACCTGTGTTTGTCTCCTGTGGAAGCCTCTTTTCCCCACAGCTGCCACGTAACCCAATGGGCAAAGGCTAATTCATCAATGCTAGGGAAATCTGGAAAAGTCACTTCCTCTCACTTAGATCCATTTTCCATTCTATGATATGCTGTGTGTTTATCCCTACTGTCTTCTACAGTCAGTAAAATTCCATTCTTAATATAAAATTCCTCTTTATCCTATCTTCTATTCTGGTAGAAAATGAATCCACAGAAAAGCTATACAATCACAGTCTTTAATTAACTCTGGATTTGAATGTTATAGGCATGCTGTTGGTTCTATAATAAAAAATACCTCCTAAAAGTAAATTTTCACTTTTAGTAACTGTCTTTGGAGAAACCTATAAGATGTACTCTATTTTCTGTTTCTCTAATAAACTTGGGTGAGTGGTTGCTATTTTTCAGTAAACTGGATAAAGTAATGGAATACTTACAAAAACTCTCAACGTTCTTTTTTCTTTTACTTTTTCCTCCCAGTCTTTGGCCAGTGTTTATCTTGAGAATGCAAAAGCTACTTACACACTAGGTAGACTTGTGAAGCTATTTGCTTGCTTGTCAGCAGCAGGACGTAAACAGTTTTCATGGCATGTTATAAATATTATTCTCCCTAATCCTGGGACCAACCCTGCTCCTTCTAGCTCGTGTGTTTACCGAAGAGACTCTTAATATTTAACTTTTAACAAAATCCCTAGACCAACGAGAACCACTGTGAATGCCATGTTAGCAAAACATTTCACTGTATAATTTTGCTAGTAATTTTAGCACACTCATCCCTCTTTGTGATCTGTAACACCAAATCCTCTAGAACATAAAATGAAAGTTACAATGAGTCTACCCTGTAAGAGAATATATCATGGATTATATGGTTCCTACTTTAGGTGAAGGCAGAGCCATTGGTGTCTTAAGCAAAAACAACATTGTGAGCCTTTATGAAGAGAGCGAACTAGTGGTCAAATTAGATCAACCCAGTGCATCTATTTTCATTTATTTACTGCACTTCTTGGGGTTAGCGATCCTACTATATGGAAGCATTCACCTCTTCCAAGTGTCATAGCTTTGCATGAAAGTGTCCTGGGTGGAATTCAGATACAGATTATCTGTTACTTTACTCTTGCCATCAAGAATTATTCACAGGAAAACAGCACAGAAAGAATTATCAAATTCTCTTGTAATATAATCACCTCGGAGTCTGCACAAGAGAAAACAGTTGCAATGTTGTTTCTTTTTAAAAGACATGAAGTTGTTCTTTCTGGACTACTTAAGGATTCTCCTTTCCCAAGTAAGGTAAGTTAGGCAAGTTATGCAGCGTGTTAGGACTTAAACTGTTATGTAACATTCTTTAGAGGACTGCAGATTTTAGATGTTTTTAGCTTGTCTTTATTATTCTCCTATATTTAGGAGAATTAGAAAAAAATAATTCATACTAGTAACAAGTGTAAATCAGTATTTCCTTCATTTTATTTGACATTAGTCTGTTTGATTTAGTTCAGTTGACCTTAGTCCAAATAAAAAAATTGTCATGTTTTCCTATTATGACTTAACTGGTACATATCTCAAATTCTTCAGAAATCTAATAGTGAGAAAATAATTGAAATAGCACATGCAGAAATGGAGAAAATATTGTACCCTATAAAAGTCTAGATAGCACACAATGACAGAAGAGAACAACAAGGCAGGTGTCTACATTTATTTGAAAAGATCCACGATCGCCGTAAATTAATGTGTACAGATAATGGTATCCCCGGTGAAGGGAGGGCTGTCCTTTAGCTTAATTAATTACCCATTCTGTTTGTGTTTTCAGATGGGAAACTACACGTATCCAATTTACCAGCATGAGTTAGATCTAGAAAGTCTGAAAAACAAAGTAGCTGCAGGTTGTGTCTGTAAATCTTTAGTCAGTGCTAAGAGCAGCATGAAGATCGCTGGTTATGGGAGGACATGGTAGATGTGTTTTTCACCTGGGTTGTGTATTTATTAATTATTCTGTATACGTGCATCTGGGTGGTAAGAATATGCAAAGTCACTCTCACTTTGTTGTCTGTGGATGTCAATGAACGGCACCTTGTTAATATAAACGCCACTGGTTTGAATGGACATCTAGATCATTTTGTCTCAAGGGCCCTGTTTTCCACCTGTACCAGGTCTGTCCTCCAGTTTCGGCGAGATGTCCTCATTGCTTCTGTCAGTACTGGAGTGACCTGCTCACTGATAGTGACCAGATCTCAGCGTCCCATTATTATTCCTAAAAGGCAAATACTCAGGGGGGGAGAATGTGAGTCTTTCGAATTCCTTAACTTTAAAGTCAAATGTGGAGTCATCCATGTTGCCCAAGCTGCTTGCGGTGTGTTCTGTGCTTTCTCCTCGTGGTGCATGGAAGCTGTAACGGTGGGTGTTCCCTTGGTGTTTTGTGCAGGCTGTGGAGTGGCAGTGTGATGAGGCGACCAAGAAGGCCTGCTACAGCAAGGGCAAGTCGGAGGTAAGAGGGTCACGGGGATGCGCGGTTGCCGCCACGCTGTGTGGAAGGACTATGTAGGAAGCATTTTAATTCCCTACCACGTGATGCTTTGGAAAGTGAAAAAAGCCAGGCTCAAAATATGCACTCAGCAAACACTCAGGTGTTTAGCATTAAATGAAAATTAATCAACAATCAACTATTGTCAAAGAGAATCAATATAAATTCAAACCTGATTCGTGCTCTCGATCATCAGACTAAGATCTGAAATTAACTGAGCGTGATATTATTTGGAAAAAAATACAGGTATAGATTTTAAAAATAATATTTTAATTCTCACCTTTCATACTTTATTGCTAACTATAGAAAGTAGCTGTATGATAAATAAAATATATCAAAAATGCTTTGACATGTAGTCTTTATAATTTAACTTGACATATACTTTTAATTATCTCGTTTTCCTTTTGGACGCTAAAATCTGCATGTCTAAGTTCCTGTGGAAGGAGCCCTTCTGGCAGGAGCTGGAGACACGTTCTCAAGCACGAAGACACGCTGCCATGAACTCCCCTCAGAACTCTGCCTCTCAGTGCGATCATTCTTGTCCCTCTCTGAAGCAGCTCTGGAGTCCTTGTTTGTGTCTTTAGTTGTGCTGTCCTGGCTGTCATGATGTCCTGAATCGACTGGAAATGTTTAACTTTCACGATCATTTTGACTTTGGGGAACAGTCAGAGGTTGCACAGTGTCAGTTTTGGTTAATAAAGAGAATAAAGACACCACCATGTTTTTATTTGACAGCAATCGCTGGGCCTGTAAACTATAAACTGCTTCAGATAGTGGCAAGACGGATGGGATAAGTGTGTTGGAAGTGAGGGGGAGAGTTTTGAAGGGGGTTAATGGCAGTGTGTCTTTTGCTATAACAAATCTTTTTAGAATGTAAAGATTGTATTTTTTGGTTACACCATATATGTATAAAATGTTCAAAAGAGCGCTTTCGGACTGGTTCTTTCTCCTGAGTCTTGATGTGGAGAGTATCGAGCCACCCTGCCTCGCTGAGGTGCGGGGAACAGAAAAGTGGGTTGCGGAGGGAGATTTCTATGGGATTGTGAGGAGAGGGAGCCTTTCTTTCTGTTCACTGGCGCAGCACACTGGTCCTGCTTCGTGGGCTCCAGCCCCGACACGGTGCCTGGCATTGTGACTTTGACACCTTCTGGGGGACCTGAGCACTGACCGATGACCCGGCTACACTTTCTTGTCCACTGGACTGCTTAGGTGCCTTTCTCTCTTTTTCTACTTCTCATTTTTCTTTTGGTGCTTTGTCCTTCCTTCCCTGCTTCCTTGGTTGTAGGTGCACAGTAAGTACTTCTCGATTTGGGGATGTCCTATAGCAGAGTGTGTTGACACCAGTCACAGCGTCTGTTTCTGAAATATTTGGTCACTTGTCCCAGACCTGAGAGGCCTCTAGCCTCCTTCTTTCCCATGGGGTCCACGTGAGTCCCCACCATTCTTTCTCTGCCTCATCTGCCCTCCTCGCCTCCCTCACCTGCCTCTCAGGACTCTGACATGGCGTCAGTCAAGTCCCAGTAGCCATTTGTTCTTGCCCTGGAACGCTGCCTGTTAATTATCCAGCCCCGAACTGGTGGTCCGGGAGATGTACAAGATGGCTCCTCGTTGGTCCACATCCTGTGGCCCCTCTTAAGCCCAGGTGGGCGTGATGGCAGTCCACCAGCACTGAACGAGAGAACGAGCGCATGAATCCCACAGCACGACAGTGGGCATCACCTGCCACTGCTGATGTTAGGGCAGGACCATTCTCTGTCCTGCACACTGTCCTGTGCGTCGTAGGAAGTCCAGCGGCTTCCCTGGCCTCTGCCCACTGAGGCCTGACGACCACAAACAACCTGATTTGGCTCCAGGCATCGCCGGACACAGACCCAGCTGAGAATCTGTGCTTTAATTTCCAAAACAGTGAAGGTACAGGCAAGTTTTGCATTGTTTGTGTGCTTTTTGTCCGCCCTGGGTCCTCTGTGTCGCATATTTGTTTCACAGAGTTTACAGAACTAAGTTTATCCCCATCTGCGGGCTTCTGTCTCTCTGTGCTGGTTGGGTATTAAAGAAAAACACCCGATCACTTAACCTAGCCCAGGCTTCCTCCCCCACATACTCTGTGAGCCCCTGATTTTAGAAGGATTTGTGTGGTTTCCTCTTCCTAATACATTGTTCCTATTTGAAGAGGAAATTTGCTTCCACTGAATCAAAACTGGCTCACGTTTTACTTTATCCTGTGATCATTGGTTGTCTGGTGCTTAGAAATTGAGCAACTAAAACCCGTAGAATAGGAGAAGACTATCGTTCCTGCTTAGTGCACAACATACCTGATTCACCGAAAGAATCCATTGTTACTACCCTTAATTGAGTTGTCCTGATACAAACAAAGACAATGAGGAAAACAGGTGTAACTTAAATCATACATTTAAAACTCATATGTTTTTGGTTTTTGTGTTTAGAATAATAACAAATCTTAGTAATTGTACATTGACTGAAACCGTGTGGGCCAATCTTTTTAATACTAATACCTAAGAGCAAATAAAGAATGATGTTTGGCACCACATACTCTGAGAAAGAGAGATCACATCTTCTTTTAGGTTGCAGTAAGTATATTGATAAATGCTCCCAGAGTTTTAAGCGGCCTACGGTCCTGTGAGGTAGAGCTCCGCGGAGGGAGCGGAACGGTGTGAGGGGAGCTCACCCGTACCGCGGACCTCGCACACGCAGGTCCAACAGCACCGCGCCGGGTCCTTGGGAGCGAGACCGGAGTACTCTTCGTCCTCCTTCCCAAGTCCTCGCTTCATTCCTGGCTCTTGCTTTCTAAAAATGGTCACCAGGGCCGTAGCGGAGAAGCCAGGCAGCCCCTCGGAAAAGGAGACACCACGGTAAGCACAACCTCTGCAGTGCTGCCCCCAAATTCGGAATTTGAACACCCTCACTCCTCTGCCCCACAGTTCTTAGGGGCCAAATCAGATAGCGTTTCACGCTCAGTTTGAACGGATGACATTTCGCCTTAGAGGAGCGGAATTCAGGCTTTCTTAGTGCGCATGAGTGTAGAGGGGAACTCAGCTGTCCTGCGAGTCGCTTGTGCTGTAGCATTCTGAGAGCTTACGCAGAATCACAAGGCTTCCCTTCTCTCTGAAATAGAAGAATGCGGCATGTGACATCTCAAAGATGAGAAAAATCCCAGCCATTTGGACTGAACTCATTTTTCAGTGCTCGCAAAAAAGCAGCCCGGGCTGCGCTGCATAATCGCGTTCCTGAATGCCGAGCGTGGGGGGAGGTGGGCGGCCTGCACCCACGTGCCCCTCTGCTGGGAACATTCCTCCTCGGCTGCAGAGCAGGAGAGAACCACGACATCTTTCCTCCTGTTTCCCTAGTGTTCCTGGGGCTGGACACAGGCATTACTTCAAGTGCAGCACATTAAATGTACAATTTGAGCCAGGCTCAGAGGAATGCAGGTAGTGGGTGTGGTGGTGCACACCTGTAATCCCAGCCCCCAAGGAAGCTGAAGCAGGAGGATCCCAAGTTTGAGACCAGACTATGCAGTTTGGTGAGACCCTATCTCAAAATTTTATAAAAGGCTGGAGATATAGCTGTGTTCCCTGGGTGCAATCTCCAGAATGCAAAAGAAAAAATAAAAAGGCAAAAAAGGAAAAAAAAAATTTAAGTATTGAGACTGCCAGTTCATCTCAAGGTTTGCGTTCTAAATTACTGATAACATTATCAACTCGAAGTAGCTGCAGATAACTTCAACATTCCTTGTATTGAAAGGAGAAGAATCCATTTTTATGTCCGCCATCCTTGGATCAGTTGCATTTAAGTCCTTCTGAAATAGCATTATAGAAATTATAAAAAAAAAAGAACAACTGTAGAAGTATTTAAATACATTTCACACAAATATTATTTTAAAGACAAATAGTTGTTTCAACGTCTAACAGGCGCCCTTGTCCCTTCAGGCTTCTTCTGTCTGGTCTGAAGCTCCTCCCACCATGACATTTAGAAACCTTACAAAGGAACCACAACCGCTTATTAAGGGGAATGAAAGAGCCTCTGTGTAGTTATCTTACACTTTATAGTTTTCAAAAGGCTCTTGTTCATGATCTCATTTTAGGATTTTTGACACTAAGTTCCTAGAATTATTTTGCTTGTTAGTGGGAGAGTCTTGATTAGAGTCCAGGGCTCTGAGTATTCTTCTCCCTGCTGTGTCCTGTGGTCCTGCTGCCCAGCTTGTCCTTGCACGATAGTCAAGGAGTAAACGCTTAGTGACAAAGACAAGAACAGCGCAGCCCTCTTAGTGCCTTGGTAGAGGAGGGTTAGATCTTGACATTTTCACCAGAAGTGTTGGTGATTGCAAGCTGTGAGTTGACATAGCTTTCGGTCAGTGTATAGGACACATTCTGGATGTGCCTTTATTCTATATAATTGCTTTAAAAATTGAAGCTATCTGGGTCTGATACTAGTATCCTGTGCAGACTTGCACACCAAATTTTTTCCTAAGAAAGTTCTCAAATTTTATCATAAAGTAAGCTTGATTGAAAATAGTATGTAAATAGATATAGTATATTTAATGGATGATTTTACTGTATATTACATAGCATATAACATACGATAATTTAAAAGTTCAGTCAGCTGTGGGTCAGGCACTCTGTAGTTAGGCCCATTATGGTCACATCTATACTGAACATGGGCAGACTTTTTCTAGTCATTATTTCCTGAACAGTACTATTTCCATAGCATTTACATTGTTTTAGGTACTAGAAATTATCTAATGATAACTGAAAGTCCATGGGGAGGTGTGTGTAGGTTGTGTGCACATTCTACAGAAGGACTTGGGCATTCTCAGATTTGAGTATCTTCGGAAGTCCTGGGATCAGCCCCTGTGGATGCCTGGGGACAGCCGCACTGCATTTGTCATTTGGATGTAAATTGATACATAATTTATGCCCCCATACATGCATGCAATAGGGTGATAGGGTCTTCAGCTGGGAATCATGATTTCGGTTGGTTAAAAGGCTAATGCAATTATGATAACTATATCATTGTGAGAAAGACACTGTTTCAGGAGACCTGTGGCTAACATACCCCCACCCAGCTGCCAGCCCCTGGTCCTCCCCTCTAAAGGGACAGGTAGGATAATGGCTGGGGTGCTGCTGAGGGGATATCCAAGAGGTCTCCTGTCAACTGTGTAGTGTTTTCATGGTCTTTTGTAGGCAGAATAGACCTGTTTGGAAAAAAAGATGAAAGGCTGTGCAGGAAAATCGGTCAATTCATTAAGAAACTGGCCCTAAAACATATGCTTTCTCTCCTGGGGCTAGAGCTGGGGCCTCATGTCCTTGGAACCAAGGGGACCTTGGGCTGGGCCATCAGAGGCCCTTTGTGTGAGTCAGGGGCCGTGCCCGCTGGCTATCAGCTCACATAGACTTTGTCTGGAAGTCAAGGGCATGCCGACCTGCCGAGGATCACATACACACATGGGTCATTTTAATGTTCAAGTGGTATCATTGAAATGTAGATAGATGACTCTCATTATCAGCTGCAGACACGTGGGCAGTGGGCTGCTAGGGGCCTTGGAGATGTGCACTGTGACTTCTTGGAGAATCAGAATTCATTAAGTACTCTTAACCCGTCTTCAAGGGACAGGAATGGAATAGAAGGAAAAATTCTTAGATGAGAAAAGGAAAATCGCAGACACTTAAATATGCTGATTTATAAGAGAAACCTTTAGAAGAATTCCCTAAGAAGGCTTCCGTAGAGACTGTGCCTGTATTGTAAAGTGGTGTTTCCAAGCAGTCCTTCAAGCAAGTTCAGATAAGCCCAGAAAAGGCTGAGTTGTGGCAGGGATTAACAAAGCAATTTGCCAGTTGATTTTTTACTGAAGAATTTGAGTCTTAGAATCACCATCAAAAAGGAGACAATTGTTACACAAGTCTGGCACTCTGCGCCATAGTCTTTCTTAAAATTTTGGCTCTCCAGTTCCTAAATTTATCTTGTGTTCAAAAGTTGAGTACCTCCATTGCCTTCCTTTTCAGCTTTGCATGCTGTTGGCTTGAGTTAATCTCTCTTTAAAACAAGTTGGTTATTATTTTAAGTGTGTTTGTGTAAGGGGCTGCATGGCTGGGCGAGTTTGGAGTCTGAGGGTGAAGGCTCAAGCTCTCTCCGTGGGTTGCTCTCGCAGGCCCTGACCTCACTGGTGACACCAGGTCCTCCTCCTTGTCCTCCTCCACCATCTTCCACTGGAACTCATTGTGACCCCTTTCGCCAGTCAGGTCCCATCCTTCATAAGCTCCTCTGGGCTCCACAGGGCTGCATCCACCCCTGTCCTTTTAGAAAGACTCCATGCTGACCTCCTTGTCCAGCTGCACTCATTATGTTACTAGCATCGATCTCTTTACTCCTTTCTGGACACTCAGCTTGGGGAAGCAATCGGAGGACGCAGCTTTCACGATGCCCTCATTATTAGAACACACTCCTTCACCCCTTCTGTGATTGAAATAATTCTGTGTCTCTCTCATTTCCCCTTTTCTCTGATTTTTTAAAACTACCAGTTTTATTCCCCCTGTCTCTCCAGTGTGCACACTTCTACATCCTGATTATCATACAACCCAACTGGCTCCTGGTTCTCCATCAGGCTGTGTTGGGCTCAGGACTATTCCAACCTACAGTCTCATTTGCACTTTGTTCTCCTTTTGGAAAATGAAGACAAACACCCCATATGCTATCTTGATTGCTCCGCCTTCTGTAATTGACTGGCGGCCCTTGCTGCCTCTTCTCCAGGTCTGTGGAACTCAGCGTTGAGCCTGTCTTTTCAATCCAGATGACTCTCCTGGAATAACTTACCCTTGACTGTGTTGTTCATGGTTAAGTGGCTGCCTCTGGTGCATTTATACCTTGTGGCAGGCTCTGACTTAAAAAAAAAAAAAATTCTTATGTCGTATGTCTTATCCTGTTTTTGAAAAAGTTCTAAAAGCAGCAACAGAAAACAAACAAAATGTCCACCCCTCTGCACTGCTTGTAATTTTCTATCCCAGTCTTTATTACAGTGTCATCACGTCTGTGTCATTCATCACGGCCATCAAGCACACTCCATCCTGTGTCCTCAGGGATCCTGTTGTGGCTCTCCCCTGACTGGCAGGCTCCCTGTTTTCATCCTCACTTTGATCCGAGGTTGCAGCCCCCTGGATCTCTCTGCCCTCCAGGGCCGGGTTTCTGCTGCCCCTCCTCCCTCCAGCCTGGGAAGGGTTAGGTGCACGGATCTTTGAAGTCTTTTCATTTAATTTTTTCCCTTTGGAACTCTCCTGAGTTATAAAAATACCACAGAAGAAAACAAAACAAAGCAAACTTCCTCAGCTGTGGTACCTTCCTGAATTACCCAATTTATTGTCACTCTTCATATTTCTTTCTTAATTCTTCTGGTAATTGACTTAGATGGCTCCAGATATTTTCTTTCTCACTTTAGCAGCCAACAATGATTTGCTGCTATTATTGCTAGTGATACAGTCAGGAGGAGTTCTTACCCTTGATTTTTCACTTCTCAGTCAGAAAGCAGATTCTGATATCTGAGCATTTCGTGCCATCAGGGCGGGCTGTGCAGCAGACTTGGTGGTGCCCATCAGCATTGCCCTCGAGACTGGGGTTCCCTGGGGTTGGAGAGAAGAGTGTTGTACATTAAATCCAGATCTTGCAAATTTCCTGAAGCACGATGTGCTTCAGATAATCCTAAAATCACGGGACCTGATCATGATCTTGAGCACTGTGCCTATCAGGGAGGAGCTAGTCATAAGTCTTGTTGAATGAAACTTTCTCACAGAGCTCATAGTCCATCACTGCAGTGGCCGTATCTCCAATCTTCTACGAATGCTTTGCCATCACAGAAAATACTGTCTCCCCTTAGTGTGGGGCTTTGTCGCATATGTCCTGGAAAACCTTTCCTTGTATCAGTCCTTATATTTTCACTTGTCAATCAATGATTAAATTTATCTATGATACTATGTACCCAATGCAGTTTGAGCCCTTAAAAATGAATTCCAATTTGTAGATAGTTTCACATATGACGATCTCAGTGGAGAAGCATTTGCTGCATTTTTTATGAAGTCCTGAGGAAGTTTGCCAAGACGGTTTCGTGAGCAGCATCTCATTGTTCCTTGTACTTATTTTCCTAATACATGTTCAAGAAGATGTAAAGTTTGAACTATAATTCAAAATGAATGCATGTTAAATGAAGGTGTATGGTTTGAGAGTTCAACTGAATGTGAAGTTTTCTGTACAAATACACAGCATTGAACAAGTATGCAGCCATAGAGAGATTAAATATCATTATTTTTGGTCACATCTGAGAGGTTTATTTATTTTTTATTGGACAGACAAAATGTACTCAGAATCACAACGCCTCTTGCTGCAGGCCTGTTGACATGTTGCTTGTGATTTTATTTTTTTCCAGGAGGAGTGTCAGAACTACATCCGGGTGCTTTTGGTGGGTGGCGACCGGTTATTCACCTGTGGGACCAACGCCTTCACGCCCGTGTGCACCAACCGCTCGGTATGGCTTTGTTTTTAGCCTCAACAGAACTTAACATAAGGAGAGGCCAGAAACTCTATTAAAACGTGCATCTCTGTAGTTTAAAAACTCTATTTTAAATGCATCCCTGTATATCAAGGAGTTGCTCTTTAATTTAAAACAACTTTTATAAAATTGAATAAATATTTGATTTATTAATTTATTTCTAATCATTTATATAAGAACGTGGAAATAATTATAGCTTAGATAATTAAATTTAAATGTTTCCAAACTATTTCAATCAGCATTTTCCCCAATGGGCCAAGCCATTAATCATAAACATATTATATTCTCTTACTGTGTTTTATGGTACAGTTACTGTTAAATATTAAGATGGTCTAAAATTGCAGTCCAACGAAAGAAAATGTAACCTACAAATTGGATAAGAAGCATGTCAAAAAGCACAACAAAAGAAATACAGCCACAAACAAAGGGAAGCTGCAGCTGATCCTCCCTCATTTCACTGGCCATCATAGACAGCGAATTTTTAGCCCACACATCCTATTGCAATAGCACGTCAGGGTCACCAGGCTTCTGTCTAGTCTTCCTAATTCAGGATATTAATTTAATTTGCCTTGGGGAATATAATGGGGAAAGACCGTTATGTTAATTTCCTAGTAGTACAACTTCACTCGTAACCTTAATTTATCATCTGTTGTTACTACTCATTATTTTCAAGTTAATGCTCAGTTGCTAGAAACAAGAGGAAGGAGGAGGAGGAGAGGTGCCATTCCTGGCACTCCTGGGTTCACACCCTGCTCTCAGCACTTGCCATCAGTGCAGGCCCTCAGTCCTCAGCATCTACCCCATGAGGTCCTTACTCTTTGGGGTCCTTCTTTCATAGAAGAACTTGAGACATGAGGAATTCAAGTCACTCCCCTGGGCTCCATATCCAACAGCAAAGCGAACGGAGGGTCTGCATCCTCCTGCCCAACATCTGCACTGTGCACTTGCCTCTCAGAGTCAAGATCCAAATTGGTTTGTCAGGATCCTCTGCCACCCCGAGAGCTTTTCTCACTGCATGCGCGTTTGGGAACCCAGCATTTGAGAAGCTGTATTCATACAAGGTGACTGCGGGGCACCCACATGGCTCTCTCAAAACTGAAATTAAAAATTTTATATATATAGTCAGTGTGCCCTACAGTGCCTTTGAATATGTACACACTGAGCCTGTGGGCTCAGTATTTAAAACTACTCATAATCTCCTGATTCACTTATATTGATAAAATTTATTATGATTTATATATCTATAAATATCAAACTTGGGTTCTTTACTAAAGTGAAAGATAGACAATACTCATGCTTTATAAATCAAAGCGATATCTAAAGTAATCTTACTTCACTGTCTGTAAGTCTTCAATAGTATAAGACTTGGTAACTCTTTAGGGATGAGTGAGACGGAGGGATTGATGACTTTCCTCGTCATGACCACAGCGGGCTGTTGAGTGTGAAAGTTTGTCATCTCTTAGGAGCCCCAGGGAGTTTGAGGCACACACTTCGCTTGTGATTATGGAAGATGGTGCCTATAAAAGGGGCTTCTCAAGGGATAATTCATTCCGCTCTTGCCTTCACCCGCAGTTGAGTAACCTGACTGAGATCCATGATCAGATCAGTGGCATGGCCCGCTGTCCCTACAGTCCCCAGCATAACTCCACGGCCCTGCTCACAGCTGGTGGGGAGCTCTACGCAGCGACAGCCATGGACTTTCCGGGGCGAGATCCTGCCATTTACCGGAGTCTGGGCATTTTACCGCCACTCCGTACTGCGCAATACAACTCCAAGTGGCTCAATGGTAAGTCCTGCAGTCATACCCTCATGTGTTTGTGGCTCTTAGTTATTTTTTTGCTGGTAAACAAGCTGTCACACTTGCTAAAGAGAAACAAAATCTTCATTTTCTAAATAAATCCCTTGTAACTAGTTTAATCCGAATGATTGGAAGAACCCGCCTGGCTCTTTAGTTTAGGATGTGATCTTCCCAACACTGTAGACCATGAATGTTTACCTGTGTTGTAAGTGACTTGGAAATATGTGACTTAGTTTTTTTTCTTTTATTACAGGTTTTCACAGCTAGGAATTTGCCTTGAGCTGCAGAAGAGAGTTAGACTTTTGAAAAATGCTGAAACTGTTGAGACTTTAGGGAAGGAATTAGTGCATTTCTGGGTGTGTGCAAAATAGTTGTAGCATGTTAGACAGGACAATGAACTTGCTGTTATCTTTATTTGGAGATGAAGTATGGTTTAAGGTGGTATGTCTGGTTGTTGAGTTTTCAAGGGGTGGATTGTGATGTAATCATTATACATCACCTTGACTGGATTAAAACATGTTCTGGGGTTTAGTAAAGCATATATCTGCATGTGTCCATGAAGGTCATGCAGGTGTGACCTCAAGTACTATATATGATTCCCAGCCCCTTCCTCTTTGGTATTATTTCCCTGCTCTGCTTACTGGCTGCCATGAACTAAGCAGCTGCAGTATGGCACAGCCTTCTGTCGTGCCATCCCTGCTTTGGTGCCAGCAAACCATGGACTAATTCTTCTGAAACCATGAGCCAATCTAAAAATTGTGTCAGGCTTTTGGTCCCAGCAATTGGAAAACTGACTAATACATCAGGTTAAATTAGTCTTGTTCATCTTTGGTATGTAAGTTCCCTGGACAATGCTCACAAATGTTTAATAAGTGAATGCATAGATACAAGAATGAATGAAGTAACACTCTTCCTATTTATTGCTGGTTCCTTGCTATGCATGAGCAGATGAATTTTTCTAAATACTTAGGACCTTATCATATTCTTCTTTGAGTCTTTACAGAACACCCCAAATTAAGTATGAGAGTGTGATAGCCACAGGCCTTGTTGGTGAATGTGAATGAGAGTAGTGGGTCAGGGTACACATGGAGGTGCTGTGGACTGTGGTAAACAGCTGTTTGCAGAGTACCAGAACATGTGGCCAAGCATTCTATTTTTTTTAAATAAATCAGATATTTGGATTTCCATGCAAAAACTCTGGTTTCATAATGTTAACAACTAAATATTCTCAATGATTATGTGAACCAACACAGTAGAGCTAGTGAAATGCCCGTTGAAGTGAATTTAGCCAGTTTGCAGATTTTCAGGCTGAAGTCTGAGCTTCTTCACCAGCCTGATCAGCTGCTGTCGGATGTGGACCTTCCTTTCATAACCCAGCCTCCTTGCCCACCATCTCTTGCCTTGGGCCCATGTCACACATGCTTTGTTCTTCTGGCCCATTCTGCCACATCTTTCTGAAACTGCTTGGTACACTTAAGAAGCCCTCTGTAACCTCTCTAGGCCCCCTCTTCCAGGACCCATGGCATGTGTTCCTCACTTCCTTTGCCCTTGAACTCTGTCCTCCCTTGTTTGTGTCACTCCATTCTTACTCTTTTTGGACCCACAGGTTTGCCATAGTGAGCTGCTTGTTTCCTAATGTACAGCTGACATCTGTGGGCAGAAATGGAGGCTTTGGAGTAGACAGAGCTGAGGTTGGACCCTGGCTTCCTCTTTTGTAAACCAGATATCACTGACCACCCACACCGTCATTGTGAGAATAATATAAAGCCATGAAAAGATGATGAATATTAGTTCCTGGCTCCTAGTCAGTTACCAGTACCTAAAGATGGTTACCATGATCTCCTTGGGTCTGGTCTATTATTTGATGCATAGGAGGCAGATAGTAAATGTTTGTTGACAGTAAATAAGCAAGTGCTCTAGACTTTGCTTCCTCCGTTGCTGACAATGACCAGTATTCTTGTTTGTTTTCTTTATTGGCCCTGGGAGGCCTCCTTGGTGCTCATCTGCTACTGTTGACTTCCTGCCCTGCTGCTACATCATCCCGGTCCCAGGACACTTTTGTGCCTGGCTGGCACTGCCCAGTCTTGATGTCTGTGGGTGTCAGTAGGACTTGGAGCCTCTGGGAGGCCAGCATTCCATTGACAGCTGCTCACGCCCTGCGATAAACAGGAAGTGCTCTGTTGTTTCTGATGCGTTCCAGATTTTTCCCACCTTTTTGGGTTAAAGGCAAGAAAACTGTCTCAGCAGGGAAGTGTAGAGGACAGCACCTGCCCACCACAGGCAGCAAATATTTGCATCCAGATTTAGTGCTGATGACTCAGTTGTGTGGGGGACAATTTGCCCAAATGCCCAGTCAGACCTTCCCATAATTCTCCTAGTCAGTTTAGGGCGAGCTGATGAAGTGACCAGCCGAACAGACATTGATAATTATCAGCTAACCATGCCAGCACTGTACAGATTCTGTCCTCCAGCCAGCCACCAGCCAACTCTGCTTCACCAAGCCAAGTTGTGACATTTGGGACAATTTAGACAGTGCCTGTTTATCTCCAGTGCTTGTTGAATAAAGTAGTACAAACTAGGTGACTCCCAACAGCAGAAATATATTCTCTCAGAGCCCTGGGAGCTCAAGCTGCAGAATCAAGGTCCTGGGAGGACTAGAAGCTCACCGTAGCCTCAAGAGGAGGCCCTCATCTTACTTCTCCCAGGCCTTCTTTGGATTGCAGTAGCCTCACTCCTGTCTCTGCATTGTTGTCTATCTCCATGCGTCTCTTGTCTAAATGACTCTGTACTTACAAGGTCAGAAGTTTTAACTGATTTGAGCTCACCTTATGACTTGATCTTAACCAGGTCACATCTGCAAAGACCCTATTTCCAAATAAGGTCCTATTTGGAAGAATGGGAAGTTTAAATTTCAGTATAACTTTTGAGGGATACAGTTCAACCCGTAATTCTCTTCCTACCAGGAAATGCTCAAATCCGCGCACTCGGCACTCCAGCAGCAATCTTTATTCTCCTTCCTGGGCTGCAGGTGGATCTGTCTATGTCTGAAGCTTCCTCCTCAGCAACAATTTTAGCAGAGTGTGTTGCTTTTTGGCTTCCAGGGAGAATCAGAGGTCACCAGGTAAGGAGAAGGTGATCATCTGTCTGCATTGTCCAAAATGGAGATTTTTGTCAGTTTCTTCCTTCCTTGTTTCCTCTAGAGGATTAGAATAGGACAGTACCTTCACTAAAATGGCTGTTCTAGCCAATGTGTGCACCCTCTTCCCAAGGTCTCTGAGGAAGGGTACCTCTATCCCATGCAAGACTACCATGGCCTTTTTCCTGATTCTTCTACTTAGCATTTTCCCCACAAAGGACTGCATTGAAGGCTTAACAGAAATGTATTCTCTGACACTCTGGGCTGTATAAGGATCTACACAGAAAAGATGCATTTTCAGGGCGTGTGCCCTTTGGTGCCCCAAGCCTTTCAGGATCCCCAGTGCATCAAGGCTGATATTCAGTCAGATCATGATATTGGGCTGTCCAAAGTGATGTTCTTCTTGGACCCAAGAAGCTTGGAGGAAGGACCTATTAAACTTCTAATCTTTCTACCCTACCTCCCAGAAACCCACTATAAATATCAGGTATGGTTCCCCAAACCTACGTTTAGCAGGCTGTGTCCCTTGGACCAGAGTTCCAAGATGAATTTCTTATCACCCAGTGCTACTGCTCCAAGCATAACTTCCTAGCGCACTGCCAGCGCTAATGATTCCACTGTGGTGAGTAGCATCCCACTCGCACCTGTTTAAGGAGATCGATGTGGTGGGACCTGCCTCAACTGTAGCATGGATGGAACAGAAGGGAGTGGGGCTGGTCTGGGTTGTGGACAGCCTTATTAGCTGTGCCAGTGTCCTCTTGACTGGTTGGTGTCTTCTGTTCTCACTGGTTATGCAGCCCTGGCATGTGGCACCAACCCTTGTGCACACTTGTTCCGTAAGGACACCAGTGTGGTTTACTGGGAGCATCGTGCCTCCTCACGTCATTCCTTTGCATGTCTTTACTTCTCTTGATTTTTGCCTCCTGGCTCATTCCTGGTCCTCTATAGTTTCCACTGATGCAGTTGGATTTCTTTGTCCCCTTCTTGGCACTGCCCGTTATTCCCTGGACACAAGAAATCTTGGAGATTTTCCAGTCTCAAACCTACAAAATCCTCCATTTCTCCTTAGAGAAAACCGAAGCTCTTCCAGCCAGCTGCCCACTCCCTTCCTTTCTTCACTTCCTTTCTCCCTCTAAAACTGCACTGTGGTGCTGACTCGTCCCTGCTTTTCACAGGTCAACAGAATCTTTCTAGAAGGGGCCACAGAGTAAACTCTTTACTCTGCAGCCGTATCATCTCTGTTGCACCTTTTCAGTTCTGCCTTTATAGTGTGAAAGCAGCCCCAGCCAGTGCATAAATTAAATGTGTGCTAAGAAAACTTTATTTACAAAACACAGTCTTTATTAAGACTGTATGCTGAGAAAACTTTATTTACAAAACAGACCACAGGTAGGATCTGGTCCAGGAACTAGAGTTTACTTGCCTGTGTTCTGTCTGGAAAGCTCGTCCCTCAGGTGATCTACCTGCCCAACTCCTTCAACTCTTTTGAGTTTTTGCTCCAACATCACCTTCTCATTGAGGTCTTACCTTGACCACCTTGTTTAGAAATCACACCATTCCCATCTAGCCCATGTGAGCCCTTACATGCTTATTTTTAACCTTAGCCGTGACAGTCTTTTAGCACATTGCCTCCTTCTTCCACCACAGCAAACATCCTTCTATGACCAGAACTTACATAGGTATTATATAGTGTATTGTATACATTAATATATTTTACCTACTTACAATAGTACCAGACATAGAATAAGCACTCAGTAAATAGTTTGTAAATGAATGAGTTAATGTATGCTATGGTCTCTGTTCTGCCAAAATTCGTATGTTGAAGTCCTCACCCCTAATGTGATGACATGAGCAGGTGGGGCTTTGGAAAGGGACTCAGTCATGAAGGCGAAACCCCCACAGGAGGGATTAGTGCCCTTCTGAAGAGTCTTTAGACTGATGGATGCTCCTCAAACTACACACAGCTGCACTGTGCCGAGAAGGAACCACCCATGAACCATGAAATAAGCCTTCAGCAGTTACTGAGTATCCAGCACCTTAACTGGAGAAGTCCCAGCCTCCAGATCTTGGAAAAATGAATTTGTATCATTTTAAAGCTACCCTGATACAGAGGTACCTCAGTTCACAAACTTGATTCTTTCCACAATTCTGGGCACGAACCAGTTGGGTGAAACCGAATCAAATTCGATGGTTAGGTTCACTGTTGCTCTTATGGGGAAATTTGATTCATTCCTCGTCCAGTTTGGTTTGTGACCAGAATCATGGAGAGAATTGAGTTTGTGAACCGAGGTACCACTTTATTTTTGTTACAGTAGCCTAAACAAAGATAATGGGTGAATAATTTACTTTTGTTTCCTGTACTAGTTTATGCAGGGAAAATAGCTTAGTCATAACCCAGAATTTAAAAGGCAATGAAAAAACTCAACAAATTTTTGAATCTGACTCAGATCTAAAATTTGAATAATGTTCCTTTTAATCCCCCATCACAAATTTTGCACGCCCCTTTCTGTCATTAATTATTCAACTGTCAAAGGCAATGCGATTGATTGGGTAACATTCTGAACTATTCTAATACATTAAGTTATGCATCTGATAATGAGTATGTTTTAAAATCAGATTTTCCCATGTGCCAAAATTGCTCTTCAAACAAATTTATGTGTTTAGAGAAATTCCTTAACAGCTTTAATGTGTTAAAATATTTATCGTTAATAACCCTTATTAAATGATTACTGTAAGGCAGGATAATAAAAGTTTAATGGTCAATGCTTAAAATAGAGAAGCTGTAAAACTTGCTTTCAAGAAACTGGCGGTCAAATTGGGGAAACAGTAAACCCACAAAAAGAGGAAAAATGGTATATCGAAATTAATATTGTGCACTTTGAAGGAACAACGCGGCTGGGCACAGTGCAACCCTTAGTGGGACTTGCAAAAACTAACTCTTGAATGAGCCTTAATAGCTCTGCCCAAACCCCACACGGGTGTAATCGTTACCACTTGGGGGCCTGCTTCTGTCCCTCCTCTGGAGGAGTCATCTGCCCACCTGTACCAGCCCAGCAAATCCATGACGTCCTCAATTTTCTTGAGAGTCCAGCCAGCCATGACATCCCATGAGGGGGGCTTGCTTTAAATCCACACCATTCTCAACTGAACAGCATCATTTTTTTGAGCTCTTATGTGTCTAGTTCAGAAAACTCAGTAACCATCTTTAGTTCTCCTGGTTTGGGATACATTGATGGGTGCCACCTAAGCCAGTGTAGGCTCTTTGAGGTTTTTAATTGCAGTTATTAACCTCCTAAAGATTAAAGATAATTTGCTTGAGGGAAGAAAATCCACTCTGAGTATAACTCAAGGAGAAATCGTTTCTGCTTATCCTGGAGAGATGCCCTGTGGGGTTCAGTGCCTCTGTCCAGGAGCAGACGCTGACTTTCATCAGTTTGAGCTGACTCTCTTGGGCCCCATTCTGGGAACAGGAATAGCTTGTTCAGCAGAGCTTGCACAGCAAAGTTTCCCGAATGTGTAAATCCCCAGAATCTTGGGGCTAACATCTGCTTTAGCTGGAAATTCATTAATGGCGACAGAGGACAGAGAATAAGCAAAATAAAGACATGGTGACTGGGAAGGGAGCATGTTTGGGCAGGGAGGCCAATGTATTTTTGAAGGAAGAGAATCCTAGTATAGGGAGACACTTGCGATGGGTAGCATGGTGGATCGTGGGCTCTCACCCCAATACTTTCTTTTTCTTTGGTGCTGGGGCTCAAACTCAGGGCCTTGTGCTTTCAAGGCAAGCCCTCTAACCACTGAGCTAAATCCCCAGCCCCGTCACCAGATACCTAACTCATGAAGGTTCACTGGGTGGGGTGACCAGGCATGGATTTAACACATGGCCAGAGAGCCTGTGCAACAGTGAAACACCTATTTCTAACCTCCAGCCATGATCAGTTTTATTAGAAGGCACCAGGCTGATTGATTATGCTGTGCAGGATGGACAGGTTTTGGATATTACGTCACAAAGCAAATCTGATTATCCTCATAGGGTCCAAAATTATTTTAAATAAATGGTCTTCCGGCATACCATCTGTCTGTTGGGTGCACCTGTAAGAGTATTACTACCGCCGGTTATCAGACCAAGTCCCAAGAGCTGTTTATAACATGCCAGGTAGCAGGAGACTTCATACTCACAACTTCTGCACCCTCCACACAGCCTTCCAAGGGTGATTTTATGGTCCTCATTCTCCAAGTTTGCACCCTGGGACTCAGACAAATTCAGCACTCAACGAGAGCCGCAGCTGATGTGAACCTGAGCCAGAATTTGAAAATAGATCTCACCCAGAGCTTGCCTCGTTCCCCCATCACATCTGCCCAGCGTCCCCTTGTGTAGAGAACAGTGGCGTCATAACTGGCCTCCATCTCTCCCCTGAGGTGCATGTATTTAGCTCAGGATACCACAGAAGAGGGCATAGGAGGACTGTCCGAAATACTGAGATTTTTTTCCTTGATTATTTTTTCATTTTATTTTATTTTATTAGTACAGCCTTGTAATTCATGCAGTTTGCAATCATCTTGGGGAGTAGTTACATGTACATATTGCAGCTTTTTTTTTTTTTTCTAAATCCCCTTCACATTCCCCTCCCTCTCCTCCCCTTCTGGTTCCCCAGTCACCCTTTTTGTACCTGCTGATGCTGTTTGTCTTAGCACATGTTATGGCTTATGAGGTTTTGAAGCATTTCATGAAGATGAAGATGAACTGTAATGACTAGACAAAAGAAAACAGACCTGTGGGTTGATTTGGTGTAGCCCCTGTGGCTGCAGAAGCTTGGTAAGGGGCAGGAGACCACCAGGGCTTGTGTGGTCTTTGAAGGTGGTGTGATGTTCATTGAGCACTGAGCGAGTAAAGCAGGTGAGGCGCAGATCCCTTCCAGGCTTGGACAGAGCTTCTGTATGTGCCATCAAGCCATTTGCAACCTGTGAGTGTTAACGTGCACGTTTCAGAAGAGAACGGATGAACTAGCCCTTCCTTTCACACCAGCATGACTAGGGGTTGAAGGCGTTAATTCTGGATACCGAGTCGTGGAGAGACTGCATTTAAACAGTCCACACAAAGACGGTGTTCCTTGCAGAACTGAATATGTAGACATTTACTAGCACTGATACAAACAATCAGGAAAACTGCTCAATGTTCATTAGAGATTACAGCAGTTTCCCAGTAACAGTCTGGCACTCTGCCTGATGTCCCTTGACCTGATTGATCCAAGTCGTAGTGCCCTGTTTGTAAGATTTCCGGCTCTCTGAGTTTCAGCAAGTTTCTCCATATTATCCAGCGCAACATTTTGCTTTCCTTGGTCAGTGCCCCTTACAGTTGCATGCTGGATGGTGACTCAGTGTGTGACTTTTGCTTTAACCCAGGAATTCTTGAACTCTGTAGATAAAGCAGGAGCCAAGGGTGGGTTTATTTCTTCTGTTGGATTTTCATGGGAGGAACTTGAGAGAAACTGAATAATGTCGTAGCTCAATATTTCCTTTCAAACAAATCACCTTTTACTTTTAATTGTTTGAAATACATTATTAGCGTTAAAATATTTCTCATATCTTTGAACTCATTAATATTCCAATTAAAAATTTTTGTTAAGTGTCGATTCCACAGAATAAATCACTAATTCTTAAAGTAAATGGATCTACAAATTTAAAATGGTATCGGGAAAAAAAAGAACATGGCAAATAGAAATTTCCTTTTTAAAAAATGTTTAGAACTGTTGGTGAATAGTTCTAATAGTTCTTTGTAACTGAACCAAGGAATATGAAAGTTGGAGTCCTACAAGGAGTGTAGAAAGTCAGCCGGAAGCTCTGTGCTTGGAATGGAGTGACACGGCAGAGTGGATGCCTGAGTGCTTGTCGCTTACAGCTGGAGCACCGGACAAGGATTCGAACAGTGCAGCTCTTGCGGACCTAAATGCTGGAGGATTCTGGGTGGGCAGTCTGGCCTGGTGGGACATATGCTAATATAAAGGTGGTAATTCTCCTTTAGAGAGCAAATCCACATAAATAACACCTTTTTAACAAGTTACATTCCACTCAGAAAAGGAAGAGAAAACCGTGTGCTGGAACCGGATTTCCATGCTATGCATGTACTTCATCAGTGCCTTCCTTTCTTCCAGGCAGAGCACGAGGGACGCAAGGCTCACCATGTCCTGTGTAACTGATAACCAAGGATGTGTGTGGCTCTGTCCACCCGCCTTCCCTGCTCAGTCCTCTGCCCCTGTCATCATGACACACAGGAACCTGACTCTCCCAGTGAACACTAAGTCCAGACTCCTCACCATGGATGAATGGGCTGGTGTGGCCTTCAGCCTCCTGTCCTGTGGTCCCTCCTCTCTTGCCTGGCTTCATTCTCTTCCTGCCCATCCTGGGCATCTTCTCCCTGCTGCTTCCACCTGCAGGGCTGCTGTCTTACCTGCTCCTGACCTGGTGGCCCTTTGCAACCTCACATCTGCCATTTTTCCAATCCGCATGTTTCTTCTTCTCCAAATCACCTCTCTGAGCTGGCCACAGGTGCGTGGTCATCAGTGTAAACACTTACTACTCTGCATCTTGCATTTTGTCCTTGCACTGGCCTTGAGGATGTGAACTGTATCCATCAGTTTACCAAGGGGCATCCAGATACCAGGACAGCTCCTCAGGACCCAGCGTTGGCGTACCCTTGTATGGTGTGCTGTTGGCATCCAAGGCTCAGTCGGTAGTACCACCCCTGCTGACATATTTGGTCCCAAACCCTCTGAAAGGAGCACAGGGTGAAAATTTGATGTACAGAATGGAAAATTAATAGGTTGGCTTGTTAAAGAAATATAGATAATCTGTTTACTGATATGTGCTAACATTGATCTATACAGTAAGACTTATTATAAATAAATTATAATCTATACTGTGATGCTTACAAGCCAAATGTTAGGCACCTGACCGTCATTGCCTTTGACTCTCACAATGATACTTCTTGGGGGGGAGAGTGGTATTCTAACACGGAGGAACACAGAAAATATGCTGGTCAATAACCTGACTAAGTTCATACGACCAGTAGGTGGAAGTATTGAGCCATATATGCGTGAACTTTCATAATGCATACATGTAATACACACACACGTGCACACACACACCTATTGAATATCTGTCCATCTCTCTACTTACAGCTGTTGTTCTGTTGAAATCTCAAGGGAAAAAGACTTTAGTCCACCAATTTCTTTGCACCACATGTATTAATTTTAGTTGAACTATCTAGGTTGAGGTAAATACCTCAGCGAAATTAGATTTACTTTGGAAGCTAGGGCACATTTTGTTACTGTAACTGTGACAAAGAAAACAATGTAAAAGAAATTACTAATAGAGTGGGGTGAAAAACCACAGACTGGGAAAAAATTTTTTGCCAGCTGTCCCTCAGACAAAGGTCTAACATCTAGAGTATATAAAGAACTCAAAAAAATCAAACCCCCCAAATTTAAAGACCCTATCCAAAAATGGGCATCTGAAATGAATGAATACTTCTCAGACAAAGAAATAAAAATAGCAAATAAATATATGAAAAAATGTTCAACATCATTGGTCATTCGAGAGATGCAGATCAAAACAACACAAAGATACCATCTCACTCCAGAAAGAATAGGTATTATCAAGAAATCAACCAATAACAAGTGCTGGCAGGGCTGTGGGGGAAAAAGGAACCCTCCTTCACTGTTGGTGGGAATGTAGACTGGTCCAACCGCTGTGGAAATCAGTGTGGAGATTCCTCAGAAAACTACAACTAGAGGTTCCATTTGACCCAGCTATTCCTCTGCTTGGTATCTTCCCAGAAGAATTAAAATCATCGTACTACAGTGATATATGCACAATTATGTTCACAGCAGCACAATTTGTAATAGCTAAGTCTTGGAAACAACTTAAATGCCCAACAACTGATGAATGGCTAAAGAAGATGTGGTTTTTCTACACAATGGAGTACTACACCGCCATAAAGGAGGATAAACTAGAGTCATTTGTATGTAAATGGTTGTTCCCTGAGAACATACTATTAAGTGAAATCAGACACATATCAATATACATCAAATTGTTTCTCTGATATGAGAAACCATAAGTGTAAATAAGGACAGAGGGGTACGATAGATATTATGTAAAAAAAAAAAAAAAAAGGATAGTATTCAAAAGAGAGGAGAACCAGATAGGGAAAAGAAGGCTAAAGAAGGAAGGTTAAAAGAAAGGATGAAAGGGAAAAAAATGTAAATAAACCTGTTGCAAATAGGGAGGGGTGGGTGAATGGAAGGGAGAGGAGGAAAAAAGGGGGGAAAACCAAGATACATCATGTACAGGTACAAAATAACCATGTTGATTATGATCATTATGTATATAATATACCAATACATGTTCTTGGTAAAAATTAAAAAATTTAAAAAAAAAAGAAAACAGTGTATGTGACAGCAGAGGTTCTAAGATCTACAAATGCAAATGGAAGTGGTTTGAGGTGACTGACAACAGCGAATCAGGGAACAGAAAACCCCTCACATGCTGTGTGTCCTGTGTAAAGATTATTTTTATGAACTCGTTTTCTTTTTTGGTGAAATATCTTGCTCTTCTGAAAACTCACCATAGCACCCTTTAAGCACTGAGATAGAAAAAGTTTAGAATGGAAGTACAGAACAGTCAGAATTTGGCTTTTCATGGTCAAAATTATTGATGCTTTTTTCATTGCTCATGTTTATTTATAATGTTTCCTTGTACTCCCATCAGCATAGTCTATTATATAAATAAGGATGTAAAGTAAATATTCTCATAATATAGTTCTGATTGATATGACATTTTATTGTACATTCTGCAATCTATAACTCAGTATGATTTGTTAACATGAAAAAAATACAGCTTCTCCTTGCCTATATTTATTTGTAAGATAGCACAGGCCCCTTCCTGTTTTTATTGTGAATTAGGTGGCAGCACACGTTCTAATCATTGGTAGCTCTGATGATGATAATACACAGAAGGCCTTTTAGATCTCTTCCATGCACTCACATCCATGGCAAACAAGGTGGCAGTGAGCGATTTATGACTTATTCAGTTCACTTAGGAGTTGACAAGTCCTAGTTTGAGTGACTTTCATTTAAGAAAAGAGACAGAACTTAAATAATGGAAGGAAAACAGTATGTGTCTTATTATTATGCCTGGTGTAATTCAGATATCCCCTTCTATCTTCATAAATTCAGGAGATAATGACTATCTGCTTAACAAGTATTCTACACTTTCACTGTTTTTGGAAAAGGAACAGGGTGCTGACTGAATTCCAACAGGATCTGCTTTCCAGGAAATGCAGCTTGCTCCTTAGCAGCAGGTCACACAGTCAGGGGACCATCAGCATCCTGAAGAGTCAGTGTAGGACAGCTGGACACACTTCCAAATAGAGTCGCGCTCCCTTGCCACAGGAATCGTGGCGTGTGTTGAATTAGAGAACAACACACCCTGTGCACTCAAAAACTTCTCTTGTTTTCTCATACAAGAAGAATAAAAGGGATGTGTGTATTTTTATCTGAAATGCATATTGTTACCTTATTTGGTTGCTTAGGAGAAGATTATAAAGGTTCTCTGTGGAAAGAGGAAGCTGTGGGGCCATCTGCTGATGTCTCCTCAGTATCCCCCTTGTCCGAGAAGTCAGCATGGGATATATTTCAGAAGAATGGGTTAAGTGCATGGCATAGACTGCCTAACGGTCACTTGTCATCACACCAAAGTGATACTGGTGCCATTTGAAATGCCAGCTCTGGGGCTGGTCAAACGTTTCCCAACAGTCTTCTTGTTTAAGTCCTTGAAATATTGGCCTCTTCTTTCTACTTTTGTGAAACTTCATGTTTCATTGCTAATGTGTCTGCTAGTTGTGGGTTAAAGTTTCTCCCACACATTTATGCTCCCCTCTAGCTAGTTCTATAACCCTCCCCAGCTTCTGCCCAAGTAAACCTACCTAGTACTCCCAGCGGAGAATGCTGACTCTCCAAACAAGGATGTTGTCCAGAAATGCATTTCCACCTGTGTGTATTGTTAGCATACTACATATTCTCGTGTAGACTGCTGTGTTTTCACTGTAGAATGAAGGTAAGTTCATAGACTCCGAAGTCAGACTGTCCAGATTCAGGGCTTCCCCTGCTCACCCTATTATGATTGCCAGCTGTGTGAATTTGAGGACATTATTACGCCTGTCAGCTTTAGGGTCCTCATCTATGAAATGGGAAGAAGAATACTACATGTTAATCTTTTTCTCTCAACTTTACTGGACTAAGAGACTCCTGCAGAGGAGATTGGACCATGGGGGCTTTGTACACATCAGTGGATGAATCCACTAATGTTCATAACTGAATGTGCTGTTAGGAGGTCAGGTCTCTTTGGAAGAGTTGGGTCACAGGGAGATGCCATTAGAGGATGCTTTTCCACTGTGCTCTGCTTCTTGGGCATCATGAAGTGACCAACTTTGCTCCTCTAGATCTGTCCACCATGATATTCCTGCTTTGGAGCCAGCTGGCCATGAACTGAGACCTCTGAAACCATGAGCAAATACACGCCGTTCGTCCCTTATGTTGCAAACATTGCATATTTGTTCTTAGAGGGACTTAGCTAAGGAGTACACCATACTACGTGTCAGGCTTTTATGAATTTAGTGAGCACCTGGATATTAAGCACCAAGCACAGCTTGACACGGTAAAATCATTAATCTGCAAATATTAGCTGTTTTGTTACATACCTGTCTGGAAGAACCCACGGCAGATCTTTTCTTCTATGGTGGTTTTCTTGCTCAAGACTTCGCGAACGTGCTAGAGCTATTTACCATGTGACTTTCCTGCTCTTTGTCCCCAGGTTAGTTGACCCTCATGAGAATATTTGAGATGGTGGGCTCTGCCTCCTGCCTCTTGAATGTGTGTGGGTCGCTGTAGCCCCAGGCTGGACACACCCAGTCCCCATGTCTTTGGCATTCCCACTATTTTAGACAGTTTGCTGTTGTGGTTTGTGGCGGTGGTGGTTTGGGTTTGGTTTTCGTATAATGCTCAGACTATAAGTCTGTGAGCCTGGGTACAGAGTCTATTCTGAAATGGTTTAGCTTTCTCTTTAGAACTGGACATACGAGTGGCTATTTTTTAGGCGCTAAATATAGTTTCGTAGATGTTTCATATCTTCACATTTAAAGTCTGCTTCTATAGGCGATTCTCTTAGAGATAGAGAACAAGGATTCAGAATTTTCTTAAAATTTTCTTTATGTTCTTCAAACACACATTTCAAATACACCACTCACTGTGTCCTGAGCCTTTCCAGGATTCCGAAGCACACAGGAACAGTACAACTGTGTGATATCCATTGTGTACATTTTAATGGAATTTTAAAAAAATTGTTCATTTCAGCTTAAAGCAATAGTGGTCTAAGAATGCATTTGACAGCTTATAAATTTAAATCAGTTCGTGTCAAAGTCTCTATTACCCAATGTAGTTAAGTGACCTATGAACAATATAATGAAATAAAGACAAAAGCACAATAAATCATTTAGAATATTTTTTATATTCTTCTAAATGTAAGGTGGCATTAAAACATTTTATGATGATATTGAATCTCTAGAGATACATATTGATTGAAAATTGGTAATAGTATTTCTGGAGAAAACAGAAGGGCAGCCAGTGCCGACTGTCAGTGTCTGACCTCCCATCTTTGTTCGAGGTCTTAGATGAGCCTGTGCGTGTTTTATACTCAACATTAATGGTTTTTCTTGCAATCAAATGTTTTTTATCAGTGTAGAGTAAGTGAATTTGGTAAAAACTAGGCCAGGTGAATTGCCCCAACTAACAAATCGTCCTTGAAAATCTGTCATTATAGATATAGCTGTTGTCTTTATCTTTCCATTAATTTTGACCACCGAAAGTTATTGACAGTATTATCCTAACTGTACCATAAAATTCAGACCCTTGCTGATTGAACAGAATGCTCTGAGAGAAACCTGGTCTAGAGTTTTGAAAGGATAAATACTAGGACATCTCAAGAGTCTGGTAGGGTATAAGCTCTATTATCAAAGAACTCAAACAGAAAGTTAGGAAGATAACACTTACACGCTATATGTAAAATTCAGTTGGTGTTCTCTATTTCCTAATGAGCTCAGTGATTAAACAAAGGCCTTACCAAAAGTTTTACATTTCTAAATCCTATATTTAACCTAATTATGATACCAGAAAGCTTCCTGGCCATGGATCCATTTTAACACTCTTTCCTCACCTCCGTGGATTTCCCCGCTGAAATAAGAAAAAAATGCTTGATTGTCACAGTTACACCATCACCATAGTAACAGGAATTGCTAAAGCTAATTCGGAGTCACTAACCTTACAGTTTGAGTTTTTGATTCAGTTTTAAATATTTTTAAAACCCTTACTAAAAGCATACGAATTATGTCACAGTTGTATACATGTGTACAAGTCAAAGAACTTTATCGTGTTACATACAAACATAATATGGACTCTGAATTCTAAATCATATTTCATCTTTTTAAACTTATTTTCTCCCTCTATTCCTGCATACAGTGTAAGAGTTTTCAAGTAAAGTAATACGTATCACTCTAATTTGTTCTGCACATCTTCGCTGCCCACATTGGGCAGTGTGTCATGTGAACTTCAGTGCCGAGTGGTAGCTCTGGATGCTTGAGTGTGGCACGTGGCTGTTGATTTGCCATTTCTCAGAGCTTGTGTGTGTCCCGAGGCTCCCAGCAATGTGGACACATCAGCAGCATTCTTTTTCCCGCACAGGAACCAGGTGCTGTCTGAACCAAACTGTGTGTTCTGGAAGGAAGACTGAGCAGGCTATACAGAAAAGCACAGCATATGGTTGCTGAGATTTTTCTCTTTTCCCACTGTTTCCAGAACCAAACTTCGTGTCATCTTACGACATCGGAAATTTCACCTACTTCTTTTTCCGAGAAAATGCTGTGGAGCACGACTGTGGGAAGACCATCTTCTCCAGGGCTGCCCGGGTCTGCAAGAACGACATCGGAGGGCGCTTCCTGCTGGAGGACACCTGGACCACCTTCATGAAGGCACGTCTCAACTGCTCCCGGCCCGGGGAGGTGCCTTTCTACTACAGCGAGCTGCACAGCACTTTCTTCCTGCCCGAGCTGGACTTGATCTACGGCGTCTTCACCACCAATGTGTATGTAGCTCGGAATAACATCTTTCCGTTCCCTTCCATATATTCTGAATAGTCCTTTGGTTCTTTGACCTCTGAAGTTTGCAAGTTGCTTTAGAGGAAATCTTTCTTATATTGCTGGGCTTACAGCCAAAAAAATAACCAAAAGAATATTTTCATTATGAATCAAATAATAGGCAAGGACATGTGCTTTGGGAAACTGGCATTAGGAAAATAAAGCTAATCCAAAATGTTATTTGTTTTTAGGAAATAGTCATATCAAATTATTCTGTTATAAATCACTCCTTCCTGATTTGTAAGTGTGTTCCAGGCACTTTCTGAAATGCTGGTGCATAGTAGATATATATATTTTTTTCTGTACACAAGTCATGTATTTGTGTATAATGAAAGGAATATTTTCTGGAAAGTCTGATCTTTGAGATAAAATAATTCTTGCCTAAGCCTCTGCTTATATATGGTTTGATACAAAATGCACATTTCTCATTTCTCCATGGCCATTCTTTGAACAGTTGCTCTAGAAGATGGCTAACTTGAGCACACATTTCTTAAATGATGATATGCTTCGTAAATATTTCTGAAAGCAATTTTTTTTTCTTTTGGGAAGACACTGCCTATATCCAAAGAGACACTATTTGGACTAGATCAAGACTGAGAAATTTCCCAAGCTGGCATTCTTTCTTACTGTAGTGAGTCTAGTGGATTTACACATAAGCCCGAGGTAATTTCCTGTTGTAAGCTGGTGTGATCTTCTTAAGAAGACCACTGTCCTCTCCCTGGAAATTGCAGTGTAGACACTGAGCTACACTCTCTTTTCCACTGGCAGTGCCCATGATTGTTTTGGGTTCTGGCTTGGATCACCTTGTGACTCTCTAAGCTCAGCCTTTGTGTTCAAAGCAAAGGATCGAAATCTGGGTGTGTGGAAAGTGCTGATAAGTGAAGTGGGTGACAGTAACCCTCGGGACTATGCCAGCTTTAGCACTGAGGACTGCCATGAGTCCTGGGACGCTCAGTCCTGGGCAGACTGGACAGGACCTTGCCCTGTGATGTTGTCCTGCTCCTACAAACTTCCAATTGACTTTTTTTTTTTTAATCTCTTTGGCATCAGAAGCCTGCCCATGAATCTTGTTTCTACAGTCACTTACTTTACCTGCCTCTTACTTCCTTGTTAATTATTTCCTCTTGCTTTTGCAACTGCTGGTAGGTGTTAACATTCACTTGATAGTGACACTTACTCCATAGTCTTCTCTCTGAGATGATGTTAGAAAACTGGGTAGCGCAAATGTCCCCACACCCATCCCACTCCTCTGCGGCCCTCCGTACTCTTATATATCTGCCTCTGTTAACCCCAGAGCTTATACGCCCTCCTTGAGAAGTTTCTTTAAAAACAAAAAAATCTATCTATGGTTTCTGAAGTTGATTTGCTTTCCAAAACCTTGTTTAAGAAATAGTGTAGGCTGTGCAGGATAGACGTGGCGCCGCTCAGCTGGGATCACTTTTACACACAATGGGAACTTGGCTTCTGTGGCTCCTCATCCGCTGGCTCTACGCAAAAACAACAACAAAAACTCCAGTTTCAAAAGATATGTAAGTATCCTGTTGGAACCCTTCCAAGATGATGATGAGTCCATTTTTGGAGTCACGTTAAGTATTTTGGACTCTCACGCGTGGTTTGATTGCGTGGTCCATGCCCGCACATCAGAAGTCAGCCAGCATACAGCTTCTATGTAGGCACAGTGCAGCTGTCGCCCCTCTTTCTCTGCCGAGTACATGTTATCACTGAGTCTCGGGCATGGATTTCTGACATGTCCAGCCCCCATCCCACAGTGTCTTCCGTGTGCTCTTTTCATGGCTCAGCCTTGATTCTGTGACCACATTCTTGAGAAGACTGGCTTCCAGTCAAAAAAAAAAAAATGAGGGTTAGGTAGCTTGACAATTTCCCATCTCTGAATTAGAGGCTATAACTTTGTGGCTTGGAGTTCGATTTGCTTGTGTATTTTGGTGGGATTCTCAGTGCTAGGAGACCAGGAGGAAAGCACCTTTTCCTTCCTGTTCATTCGGTCACTAGGACTGTGTGGTGTTCCCCGCCACCGAGCCTGAGTTGGGTTGCAAGAAATGGTTTGCTGCTGCAGTGAAATCTAAAGGTTCTGCCTTTTTTCTAGAATCCAAAAATGATGGTTCAGCAGGAGAGTTGCACGTGGTGTATGTGGTATAGGACGCAGGTGGTAGTTTAGATATAAGTTGACAGATATCTAGAGAGTAAGTGTGGGTGGGGTGCTGGGGAAAGATGTCATTACTCTTCCTAACTAAGGTGATTATGACCTAGAAGGAATTTTTTTTATAACTTTTCTAGTGGCAACTTTGAGTAGACTTGAAGTAGAAGCAAGGTTTCATACTTTACTACTGGACTCACCAACTAGGTCCAAAAACCTTTTGATCCATCTGGTCTCTAACAAGTGAAGAAATAAAACAGTGCATTGAATGAAGACACACGATTACCTTTGGTTACTGGAGAAGGCCAGGTTGGAAGACATGGCTAGTGATCTGTTAGCCACATGGGCTTATTCGTGCCGATCCAGCTTTGAGCAGACTCATTCACAAGGTCACGGTGGTCTGGACCAGGGGAGGCCCTAGCAGAGAAGATGGTGTGCACTTCTGGCGAACAGGCCCACTCCAAGGGGTGGGGGAAGTGCAGGGAAAAGGGAACAGCCAGATGAAGCAGACATGCTCTTCCTCCACACCCCTCCTACAACACAAAGTACAGCAGTTGAAGCTAAAGGGGCAGTGCTGGGTGTGGAGGACACCAATGATGCTGTCTTACCGCTTCTTGGTAAGAGGTTTCAAAAATATCATACTGTAGGTATCCATGCATACCCATTTTTATAGCAGCACAATTCCTGATAACTAATATAGGGAAACAACCTAAATACCCATCAACAGGAGAATGGGTAAAGAAAAAGTAGTATATGTACACAATGGAGTATTATTCAGCCATAAAGAATGGATTCCAGGCATTTGTAGGAAAATGGATGGATCTTGAGACCATAATTTTAAGGGAAACAAGTCAGACATAAAAGGTTAAATATTACATGATTTCTTTTATATAAGAAACCCAAAACACAAATATATTAAAGTATAAAACAAAGGAGAGATTGTAGGAAAGAGTGAGGTAGACTTTTTGGAGATAGGGAAGGGGACCTGGGGAAGAAGGGAGAAGAGGAAGGGATTGGAAATGATTAAGATTCTCCATCTGTCTCCCTGTCTGTCTTTCTGTCTATCTCTACTCATCTCAATTCCTCAAAGTGAATATAATTTTTATGTATCAAAAACATACACCAATAAAAAAGAAGCTCTCCCCCAACCCCAGTGTGGGATGCTCAGTCCACCAGCTACTAGGACATCCAGGCGAGTCACTGGGCGACAACAGCACCCAAATCAGCCCCACTCAGAGCTGCTGAATGGAGTGATCAGAAATGTGGCTCCAGCAGCAGGAAGATAGGGTCTTCTTTACGAGGAAGCAGCATTACAAGGTCAAGGGCATGAACTTGAAGACATCCATGAAGATCAGAAATACCCCGCTCTACCTCTGCTACCCTGCGGCCCGGGCTGAGTCATTGCTCTGGGCTGCTGTTTGCCCATTTGGAAAGTCAGGCCCTTCTCGGGACCTCAGGACTGAATGAGAAGTTAGGCGGACCCTGTCTGTGCCTAGCAGGAGGCTTGGGAGATCTCACTGCCGACACCCCTGCCCACACGCATCACGGTGCCTGGCCCAAGGCTGGCCCTGCATGGAGTCCAGCATGCATCTGGCCATCTTGATCCAGCATAGCTGTTTTCCTGTCCTAACCAAAGCCCAGTCCCCTGTTCAAGGTCTCTTTCCCCCTTATAGTTGGAATTTGACTTATTATGTTCTTTTCTAAGGGTAAAAAAGAGTAAAAGCAGAAATATGAATACTCTAATGTTTAGCGGCTACACTTTTACTATCCAGTACTAGGCACTCGGAGCACATGGCCTCTGTGTCGACCCTATTCCTGCTGCAGGCTCCCAAAGAGAGCACCACTCCGGCGTCTGGGCACTTACCTCTAAACTCCGCTTCGCACTCTTCTCACAAAGAATTAAGGGCTCTGCATGGTCTTAGGGGCAGGACGTGGGGTTTGAGTGCTGCTTCCCTACTGTGGCCCAGAGTCTTGTCCTCGCCCGGCCTGCCTCGTTTCTTTATGTGTGAGGTTCTCTTGCCTTCTGGAGGTTCCACTGGAATTACTGATGTCTGTAAGATAGAGTCTTGTACCTGTTCATTGCCACACAATACAGGTAAATATTTCAGTTCCAAATTCTCTGTGGTTTTTCCTTTGATGTAAGAAAAACAGTTTTTCTAAGGAGACATAATATTTATTAGCTCAGAGCATTAATATGGAAAGTACATACATATTCTTTTATCTCCATTTTCCCTTTAGAACCACAGCTGAAGTTAAAATGCAAATTTAACCAAAACTATTTTGCTGTTGCCATGCTTAGCTGAAGGGCCCTGACCTTCCAAAGCCTCCCATTTACAGCTTTCTCTGCAAAGCTTGAATTCTAAATTAAGGCTTCACGATTTTCTGTCAGTGTTTTGACCCCTTGAATTTAAAATCCTCTTTAAATTAAAAAATAAAAAACTATGAAGGGTTCTGACAGGCACTCTTTGCAAAATACTCCAAGTTGATTATTTTTTGAAGAATGAAGAATAAACAGATATCTGGAGATTTAAAAGACAAAAAGCTTGACCCTCCGCCAGCTGAAGTAACCAGATAAATGGCGGGGAGGGGGTTGTGCAGTTGGATGGGGCTCCGTCCACTAGAGGAGAAAGTCTCTCATAGAATTGGAAAGGAGAACGCCCAGCTCCACACAGCCCCCGCTGGCTGGCTGTGGATGAGTGAGCTAATCCCAGCTGGCAAGATTACAAGTGTCATAATTGCCAGCTGCCCTTGTTTCAATAGTTAAACATTTGCTTCTCTACAGAGAATTCACAGGCAAGCCCCGTGCGCTGTTCCGAGTCATCCCCTCGGGATGTTTGAGAAACAGTGCTGCCCGGCTGTCTAGAAGCTCCCTGAGTCACCGCCGCTGCCCAGGGGACTGGTGGCCGGTTGTCACCGCTGGGCTCTCTGACTGACCTTCCCTTTGCTCTTCCCTGGCTCCCCAGGAACAGCATCGCCGCCTCGGCCGTGTGTGTCTTCAACCTGAGCGCCATCTCACAGGCCTTCAACGGGCCCTTCAAGTTCCAGGAGAACTCTCGCTCAGCCTGGCTGCCTTATCCCAACCCCAACCCCAACTTCCAGGTAATTTCAGGAGGGCGGGTACTCCCCATGAAGTGCAGAAACTTGGGTAGATGCGCTGGGGCCGTGAGCCTAGAGGGCATGCCCAGAGCAGCTGTGATCTCCCTGCCCCTCCAGAACAGTCCTCTACTCAGCTTGGCTCATGGCATAGTCAGGAGTTTTTGTCAGCTGTGGCGCCTAGACCTGAAAAGGACCTTTTGTGAGCTGTAATGCCTGACACCGAGCTGCAAAAGGCCAGCCTTCTGCAACGGAATAGGAATGACTACTTCCATCAGTACTAATGATGTTGGACTCTGTGTCCCCGGGCTCTGATCCCTAATGAATGATCCTCTAATGAATAGGGCCCAGGCCACAGTGATGAAGACACACAAACAGGGTTAGAATTGCAGTTGGCAAATACGGTGAGATTTCCTGTTGGGGACTGAATGTGGTAATGACAACCAGGGGAAAAGAAGCAGAGCTGAAAGTCATTCTACTTTCCATCACAAAATTCCTGGATGTCCACACTGTACAGGCTTCGTAAGTCACCCTACCTCCCAGTGTGCAGAAAAAGCTGAGACTCGAACAGACTAAAGTGATTTTATTACCTTTGGCCAGTCAGCAGGTGTATTAGTCTGCTTGGGCTGCTATAACGAATTAGCACAGATTGGATGGTTTGAAACAAGCAGTATTTATTTTCTCACAGTTCCAGAGGCTGGTGCTTAGGACGAATCTGAAAGCAGGGTCATTTCCAGTGAGGGCTGTCTTCCTGATTCACAGTTTGCTGTCTTCTCTGTGCAAGGCAGAGATGTTGCTCATATCTCTTCCTCTTTGAGCGTCACCAGTGCCACTGGGGCGCAGCACCTCCTGGATCGAACACTCACTGCTTCCTTGGAGAGTCTGTCTCCAAATGTAGTCCAGCTGAAGGAGAGGTTTACAAGATGAATTTGGGTGGGGCACAAATATGTGGCCACAAGTACAGGCTTTCCTTGCAGGTCAGCTTTTCCTAGGACAGTTGTCATCATTTTGGGTGTTAAATTTAGTGCCCCAAGGTCCAGCCTCGTGCTGAATGTTTGAGGCGTGTCATCTTGCGTCCTGGCCGCTGTACTGTGTTGAAGAGGTCATGTAGAGAGAAGGACATGGAGCTACAGAGCAGAGAGTCTGGCCAGGACCCCAGTGAATGAGTGTCCAACCGGAATCCAGTCCTCTGCCCTCAGATACAAGACGCCCATCCGCAGCAAGGAAATGACTGATAGGAACCACGACTCAGTGTTAGAACTGGGTCCTTCAGGGTCTGAGTGGTCTGTTGTCCGAAGCATGAAACCTTTGGATTCTGAGAAAACTAGAAGGATAAAAGTGTTCAATCATTTGACTCTTTATTTTGAAAAGCACCATTTGATTATAATTGTTTTCAATTTTTTGTTCTTGTCTTAAAATTTTTGAAAGCATATGGGATTGAGAAGATGACTAATTTACGTGTCATCTTTGTCTTTCACCACTTTCCCTGGGCAAGTTATTTATCCTCTTCTTCTCATAGTCTCGTCAATAAAACGTGGGAGGAGGGATACAAAAGTGTAAGAATATTTTAGGAATAAACTTAAGTAATATCCATCAATGTGTGTTATTTATGTCATAATATTTGATAAAAGTGACTCAGAGGGACCATCTGTATGGTGCCTCTGGATATCCCAGATTGGGTGAATGTATGTGGAGGAGAAAATAGATCATTACTTTTAAGAAAGTCCTTTCTAAAATTTTGAAGGTCGGAAGATTAACAAAGATGCTTATTATATTTACAGTACATATTCATTATATCAGTGTTTCTATTGCAAAAGTCTTCACCATGAACAAAGTGACTTAATAGACTCTGTAATCCTTTACCATCTCAGGGCAGTAGATAACGTTTAGCCAATTCAGTTGGATACATTTGTGGCACACAGCAAATCCCCTCATGTCCTAAGGCCAACCTCGTCTGGTTTTATAGTGCCCTGTCACGCTGAAGTGCTTACATTTAGGAGATGGGAGCAGGTGGGCTGGGGATTTAGCACAAGGCCCTGAGTTTGATTCCCAGCACACACACACACACACGAAAAAAAAAAAAAAAAAGGGAGATGGGAGCAGGTACAGGCTACCAAATGAATGGAACGTGTCGAAGAACAGGGGCATTTCAGGCAGAAAGTGCGGTTAGCTGATCTTGTCTTGGCTTAGGTAGGGTTTCAAATTTGCAGGGAACTAAAGTTACAGATTATGGTGATTCTTTGCATAACTCCTTCTACAAATACATGTTTTCTTTTGATTGACTGTGTTCGACTGTTACACCAGCGTAGGTGTCCAGACTAACATTCATGAACCCTCAAGGCTGGCACAGAGCAGGGCTCATTTTGCACTAAGGACCCTCCACCAGGTGGGTGTAAAAGTCCTGATGTTTGTAATAACCAGCAATGAGAAATGTTAGGTATTTTTATTGTTTTTCCTCCTGACATTTGGAGTTTTATACAGTATTTATATAGTAAATTATTTGCTAATTATTTAGCAAGCAAGTTCAGGAATCAGAATGCGTTAATACAGAGCATACCTAGTATTTAAAAAAAAATTTAACATAGAAAGCTCAATTGAAAACAATAACAAAACAACAAAAGCTACATTTTACCTTTATCATTTGCAATACAGAAGCAGCCCTCGGTGGTGTCTGCCCAGGTGGAGGTGGTGGTTCCAAAGCCATCCAAACCCTGGTAAGAAAATCATCAGCCACTGAAACAAATGTGCACCCAGACCCCAGGACACAGCAGTGGGATGACAGGCCCAGCATCTTCTGCACAGTGTTGGTTACCACCAGTGAGCAGTGAAAAATTGATGCCTGAAAGTGGCTGATTAGAGTGCAGCCAGAGCCTGGCTGCCTCTGTGAGGTCCCTGGATACATGGCACGCATCAGCAGCCAGATGCAAAGGGGCGAGACAGCCCACAGACCAAGGTACCCTGGAAATTGGGCAGCATTAGGATGAGGTGAGGTGACTGTGGGCATGGCTACCATCTTAGATACTTTTCCCTTGTTGTTGAGACAAAATACCAGACACCCAAAGTTAAAGGGGTAAATGTTTATTTACCTCACATTTTGTAGAGGTTTCAGTTCATAGTTGGCTGGCTTCAAAGCAGGGTGGCATGGCAAAGAGGCATCACAGAGGAGAAACAGTTCATGGCAGGCAGAAGACAGCAAAAGCAAGCAAGTGACCAGCAACAAGTGACAATAGCAGCTTCTTTCCGTCCCTTTTATAGTCTATGTAAACTACCCAGTTTAGGGTGGTGTCAGACCAATCAGTGGACTAATTTGGTAACCACACACTCTTAATCCGAGTAGCACATATTCTAGAGACAGCCCCACCTATGACTGCATGAGGGGACATCTAAAGTATAACAGCTACCAAACAGGGATGTGCTGGGACAAGGATGGATACTTTTTATCTTTTAAACAAATTAGTAAACAAAATGCAAGTGTTTATGACATTCATAAAAAATGTATAGAATTCCTGATCTTCTTACTTGTGGCAGTGTTGACGTGACAACTCTGGTGGGCTGTATGCCACACGAGGGCAAAGGCTGTGCTCTTTCTATTTTTATTGTTTTCTTCTTGCACAGTGTCCCCAGGGTGTCACACAGGGCCTGACACAGACAGCAGGAGGACCAATGTCAAAGGCAGAGCTAGGGAATTTATAGTCTTTAGAGAGCTTGGTGAGTGGTCTGGGGTCACATAAATATATTTTATAAATATGAACAGAAGCTTTCAAAATACTGGAAACAGAATCCTTGGGTGGAATGTTTATTATAGGCTAGCAAAAGAAACCAGGAAGTCATATAGAATTTTTCAAGAGCAGTTCTTGACAGTTCAGGCTGATGATTTAAATAAGACATGCATCCAGGAATAAAGACTACAAGGTGTCTACAGTGGTCCTGCCAGGCGGCCTCTGATTATTCCAAGGCCTCCCAAGTCTCTGGGTTCCTAAGGACAGTGAGAGATTTTTGCCTTTAGATCATGGCTCCTGGTTTTTAGTTTTTTTTTTTTTTTAGGTTTTTTTTGCTTTAACATCCTGCATACAAAGCAATGTCTGTGTGCAGACTTCACCCAGCATGTAGAGGGCGAGCTGCCGCCTGCGCCTGCAGTACCAATTCAGTCTGAGGAAGAGTGAGTCTCACACACAGGGATGTCTTCAGGACTAGGACTCGCCGCATGAAGACCAAACCCAGTGGAGCTATTTATCATTTGTTAAAAATTTGCTCACAGGCAGTGTCCCCCTGCTCTAAGCATTATTATTAAATGCTACAATGATATAAAATCTTCGGGCAACCTTCCCCTGTCCCACAAGTGGAACTGTTTGTGTTGTGTTCACAAATTGATTCCTTTATCCCTTTATTCATTCTTTCATTTCCCTCTGGCCCCCATAGCTTCATGGACCTTGGTGTTACTGTCCTACTTCAAGATGGAAGCGCTTAGTATCTGCTCTGGTTGAATGGGTTCCCAGTGCCAGGCGCCCAGGCCCTGTTTGCCATTTACAAGGACTTTACACATGCTTTCAGCTGAGTGTCACAGCTGCTCTCACAGCAGCCCTGAGAATTGCAGTCAGGATTTTCCTGGCCACTTTACAGTTGAAGAGTCAGAGTTTGCAAGGGGAGGCCTTCCCTGGGCTGCGGGGCAGGAGTCAGGACACACCCGAGAGTCCCGGGCCCTAGTTTGCAGGCCTGATCCCTGGGCTGAACTCACACCATCCCTCCGTGTGGTGCCCGGATGAAATCCATTTAGCTTTAAGATTCTCTAACTCTGCTATTGGCCTATCGGTTTATGGCTTATAGGGCATTTTATCAAATGCTACAAAAATATCATCTGTTTCAAAAAGCAATTTCCATCACACACTTCTGCACCTCTAACGTGTAATAAAACCTGGTATTAGAAACGCCATGTTACACGGGTAGTTGCAGGTGGCACAGACCCCCAGTTCATCTTCATCAAACCTAGTAATATGAGGTCCTGCCAGGAATCAGGCACTATTTGTATCAGGATTTAGAGTTTATTAAAAAACGGGAAACATTGGTGGTAATTTTCTGATTCTGTGCTCAGTTCCTGGAACGTGCTGCTTTCTTTTCTGCACCTCTTTCTAACTTGTCCTTGCCAGAAACCATCATATGTAACACCTGCCAGGCTTCTGCCGACACAGCTCAGAATTTAATTCTCGGCCATTTCCAGGTCTGATTTTTCTGCAGCATGTCTCAAATTTTGTTTCATATTTCCTCTATCTACAAATTGTTTCTTCCTTCCTTCTTCCTTGTTTCTCCTTTCTTCATTTTCATCTCTTTCTCCTTCCTCGCCTCCATCCCCACTGTCTTTATCTGCTGATCTCTACCTCCTCTTGCAAATTTACTGTAGTGTCACTCAAATTCCAAGACTAACCAATTTCCAAAATTTCTTCTGTCTTGGATTACAAGCAAAAAACAAGCAGACCATAATAGGATTTTTGCAGTATATGTGAATCACGATTATATGGCTTACAGATTAAAGCATTATAATTCTATTCCCAAGGAATCTGTTATGATTTAGATCTAGAATGTCCCCCAAGGTCTCATGCGCCCAGAGGCAGGGGGTTTGGGGTGGTGGTCAGATCATGGGGATGCGACACTAAGGAGCGGATTTATCCACTAAAGAGTTTAGTAGCTTAATGTACTCTTAGGAGATGGGGGTTGGGTGGAAGACGGCCACCTGGGGTGTGACCTGGGACAGTGTATCTCTCCTGCCTGCTCTCTCTGCTTCCTGACCACCATGATGTGAGCAGTTCCCCTCTACTGTGCTCCTCTGCCACGTCTGCCTTAAAGCCAGGTGACTGCAGACTGAACTATGAACCAAAATAAATGTTTTAAAATAAATCAGGAGAGGAGGGGGAGTGGGAGGGAGCAGTGAGGAAGGGGGGGAACCAAGATATACCATGTACCGGTACACATTAACTACAATGAATGTGATCATTATGTCTATCTACAATGTACCAATACATGTTCTCGGTAAATAAATAATTTTTTTAAATATAAATAAATAAAAAATATTGGTATAGTGTCTTAAGTATGAGACTGCCTGAGATGGAATCTATATTTGCTTATAAACCCACTACTGTAATAGGAAAACCAACCAATTTATAGCTGTTCCCGACTGCAGCCTTTTCAGGATGGGCATATGACTTAGCAGACAGATAAAATGGTACGTGTTTAGCCAGACTATGACAAGGAGTTTGTACTGATCTGCTGCTCAAATTATAATCAGCCTTGACTTTCACTTTGTATTTGGGAACATACGATGAGTTCACGCATGATGGCGTCGAGACGTTCCCCCAGCAGGATGTGTTCATGTCTGTAAGGAGAAGAGACTAAAGGTGAGGATTTCAGGGAGATGGAGAAGCAGACCTTTTCACGCCTTCAGCTCTGCACTGTTTGTTCATTTTGCGAGTCACTCTGCGGCCGCGGCAGCCACGAAGGCTGTGGGAGGTGTGGGCGCCGGCCGCTCCCACTAGCGTGCTTGTCTTCCCTTGCAGTGCGGCACCGTGGAGCAGGGTCCCTACGGGAACCTGACCGAACGCAACCTGCAGGACGCTCAGAAGTTCCTGCTGATGCATGAGGTGGTGCAGCCGGTGACCGCAGCGCCCGCCTTCACAGAGGACAGCAGCCGCTTTTCCCACGTGGTGGTGGACGTGGTGCAGGGCAGAGACGCACTTATCCACATCATTTACCTGGCCACAGGTAGGAGATTCGCCCTCCTCCCAGCAGCTTCCTGCCGTCTCCTCAGGTCTGTTTCGAATGCTGACCGTGGTGTTTCAGTCTCCAGCCCTGGACCTGCCTGCTTATCAACCGGCAAAACCCGCCATGCTTTCTTGTCATCTTCGGTGCATGTTTCTGGGAAGTCTCCCTTCTCTTTTTGTGGAATATTAATCATAATTTTAATTGGAAAGAGAATGTGTCTCTTTTCTTAGCTATCGATCTTCAAATATCTATAAAAGAAGTCTTTTCTTGGCAAGACCAGCTTACCTTGGATAGTTTAATAACACAGTAGCACACTTTGTTTGAGGGTGCTGTGCGGTGACATACTCTTGGTTTTCATGGTGATTTCTAGGTGTTTTGAAAAGTGCTCATACCAAAGCATTCCTGTAACAGTATAGAAAAGCCATCAAAGAATGTAATGGGGGCATAAATAATGCAGTATTTCACAGCCAGTGGAAGCAGCAGTGCTTATCAATTCTAAATAACAACCTGACCTCTTCGAATTCCAAAGCAACTTGTGTGTGCAAGCCACGCCTCATCCTGGTGATGTGCACAGCTGCCCCAGGGCCCAGCCAGCCTCGGAAACCTCAGGTACACCTCTGTGTCCCCTGGTGCAGTGGCCAGCAGAATCTGTCCCTCGTGCTCTTCTCTATCATTGGCACTTTCCCAAAGAACACCATTACCTTTCTTCCTGTTGCGAATAATATATCTTTCCTTGATACATCTTTTCAATTTCTGATGATATATCAGTTGGTCCATTTTATTCATGGAGTCACTGAGGTTTATTTGACTTTACTGTTGGCGAGGTTCACTGGAAGCCCCAGGTACCATGCTGGACAGGCTGGTACCAGCCTGCTGTTTGGAGGCTCACATACTAAGGGGACAGGCAGGTGACAATCAGCCAGCAAGTGAAATGTACCACCAGTGAAGCGATGGATGGAAGATGATGTGGTGGATGAGACAGTGCTGGGGAGGCTGCTGTGCTCGGCTGGTCAGGGTCCGCCATTGCCAGAATGGCCTTTAAACCGAACACTGCACCTGGAAGGGGCATAGCGAAGGCTGCAAGCCCAGGGTCTGGACAGCTGCGGACAGTGCTGCTGAGAGCTGAGTAAGATGCTGTCCCTTAAGTCCTGTCTACGGGAGGAGCAGGGAGGAGGGGAGGAGTCAGCTGCAGGAGCAGCTGGGAACAGCTCTTTGCGGAAGCAATGCCGTGATGAGGAGTGAGGCCCGACGAGGTGTCTGGAGGGGTTGGAGGCCCAAGAAGGGATTTTTGTTTATTCTGGTTACCAGTACACCGTCCTGCCACCCAGGCTAGAGACAGGGCCTGTGTCTCTTTCTCTGCTGTCTTCACCCTTAATGTTTCAGGGGGCCTGAGATGTGGTAGGTCTGTAGAATGGATGAACTGGACCTTTCCAGTCTTCAGTTGTTAAATTATAAGTGTTCAGGTTAATGTCACACAGAATAGGGTCATCTCCTTGGAAGGGGGAGCTGAAGTCCTCATCAGTGCCCGGGGTGGGCAGGCCTGGGTGGATCGGCACAGGGCGGCCTGAGGTCGCTGTCCCGTCTCCTGCCCGTTCCCCACCTGAGGGCACGAGTTGGTGATGTTTGCTTCCCTCGTGCCCAGAACGACCCACAGTGAGCTCTGGATTACAGGGTAGAGAAACTCTCCTGTTCTAATTTTGTTGAGTTCCTTAGTCACTTCTCATTTCCATCACCAAATACCACAGACCAGCTGGCTTAGATCACAGAAGTCAGCCCCTGTGGTTCCGGTGGCGGGGGTCCAACAATGAGGTGCCGCCCGGTGCATCGTGGTGAGGGCCCTTTCCCGGCTTGCAGATGCTACCTCCTCGCATCCTCACAGGGATGTGGAGAGACTTGCTCTTGGGTCTCTCCTCATGAGCCCAGTGGTTCCATTGTGAAGGATTTAAGGCCTCCTGACACCCTTGCAGTGGACGTGAGGGCTTCGACCACTGAATTCGGGGTGAGAGAGAAGGAGCACTTTAAATCATGTCCACTGTAGTTACATATTTCAAAATCTTTATTACAAACAATATGTCTGAACAGAATCAAGTCACAAAAGAACAACTGAGAGCAATTATAAGTGAAATAATAAACAGCACATATGGCATCTTAGTACAACATCTAGAAACTTGCTTGCGGAGGTCTGGTTGGGGTGACGTAATGATTGGGCTCCTGCTCCCCGGCCCTCCCTTCCCAGCGCGCGCTGCAGGCATACCTCTTGCCTCATCACCTTGTATCTTATCACTTCCTCTAACTGTCCTTTACTTTATTGTACTTCATAGACACTGCATTTTGTTATAGATTTTTATTAAAATTTATCCAAAGTTACACAAACTTACAGGCCATTACACACACTTACAGACCACAATACGTTGTGCCTTTTGCTTCTGACAGTGAGCAATGTAAACAACCACATAGATGCAGCATTAAGTCAAAACTGCGTAAAGTTACTGTAGTACCTAGTATACGAGTTACTGTTTTAAATTTGGATTTTTAGGTTCTTATTTTTAAGGTATCGTTATTCCTCTGGATTCCCATCCCCCTCCCCCTTTGCCCTCTTCTTTTTAGCTTGAACCCTTTGCCTATTAGCTTATATCTAACCCTTTGCCTTTTTGTATCCACTGTTTACCCTTTTCTTTTGTTTGTATTTTGCTTCACTCAGATGAGGGATACCATACAGTAGTCAAGCTTGCCAGTGTGATTTATTTCACTCAACATTATATTTTCCCATTTTTTACAAATTGAAAGTTTGTGGCAGCCCGCCTGGAGCAAGTCTATTGGTGCCATTGTCCTGATAGTTCAGATGATTGTTAGCATTTTTATCAATATTTTTCATTGAGATATGTACACTTGTTTTAAGTCACAATGCCATCACACACTTAATGGACTACAGTATAATACAGACATGCCTTTGATATGTACTGGGGAACTAAAGCATTCCTGTGACTGACCTTATTGTGAAATTTGCTTTATCACACTGATCTGGAGCTGAATCCACACTGTCTCCAAGGTGGGACTTTTAGCAAGGGTATTAGCCTCAGGCCTTAGGTTCCAGGCTGTCTGATCCTATCTCTAGGTTTACACATCTGATCATTATCAGGATATACTATGTGTCACTTGACAATTCATCATACAGCAACTTACTTCTTTTTTCCACTTAGCTGACAATATGTTTTCATTTTAATCTACTTGCCTAAGTAGTATAATTGCTTGACTTGAACTGTAGTGTATGTTGAGGTAAAAATAATTTGAATCACAGGTTGAGATTATGGGTGTAGATGCCATACATAGAACTCGTTTTCAGAATCCCTCTCTCACTAGTGAGTTGGTTAAAGTCAGAGGGAGGAGAAGACTGCAGTGTGTGAAAGCACCCTCGGGCAGGAAATAAAAATGGAAACAGAGTCCTGCAGAGAGCCCCATTCCAAGTCACGCGCAGTGACTCAGGCTGTAGAAGAAAGATCTCCCGGAAGCTGGATTCCCAGACTGCAGACACGGTTCTTCAGGCTGGATTAACAATTTTAGCTTTAAAACCACAATAAGTTACAAATTTCATGTTCCCGCTGTCTTGTGGATGTTTTCATTTAACCCTTACATTATTGCTTAATATGTTTTAGAGGAAATACCTTCCTTTCCAAATTGTAACTTGGAATACAATTTAGTCTTAATAGATATTATTTTAATGATCCTGCACATAGTCTATTTTTGTACGTCCGAAGAATTGAAATGGAAAAGCAGACTATGAGAAAGAGTATCCAAACTGCAGGCCTTTGTAAACTGAAAACTTGTGAAGAGTTAGATGACTTCTGACGTGGATGACAATTAAAGATTGCAGATTTTGACATTCCAGACTCACAAAACTGACGTTTATCAGTTCTCTTATGTATATTTTACTTCACTTGGGTTACATGAAGGTAAATCAAGGACTTTCCTCTCTTTGGATGTGAGAGCTGGCATCGAGCATGCAGGCTGGAGTCCTCAAGGGACAGTGTCTCTTGCTGTCCCCATCCAGAGATGGATACTCACACAGCTGAGAGAGTACAAGGATGGCTCAAGCTGCCAGTGAATGTGAAGTACATCCTAACTTACTCAGGGAAACAGCTTGCCAGCTCGGGTTTGGGAATCCAGGGATGGCGCTAACCCTGTTCTCCCACTTCAGTTTTACTTGAGTAAATGCAAAAGGATAACTCCTGCCAATGGCCATTTGAGAGGTTGCTTTATTTGTCCGCAGTGTCTGAATTGTCAGCATTGTCAGCATGAGGTGGAGCCCCCTGTGGTCAGTCCCTAGAAAAACAGATGGAATAAAATACTTCACACAAGGAGCAAAAGTACCCTTGCCACAAGTTTACATTTTTTTAAAGGAGATCATGAATTGAATAAGTACTGCATGAATAAAATAAGTTGAAATGACAAAAAGTGCAAGATGAGATGAAAAGGAAATTCACAGAGATAAAGGAATGCAGAGAAGATCAAAACCCTTACAAAAGCAATCACTCGATTAGAGACTTCGGGGGAGCGGAAGCAATAACAAAGGTCAGCAGAGTAGGTGTTTGCAATGGTCGTAGTGCCAAACATAGTAAAAAAGGTCCTAGATATGAAGGGCCACAAAGTTAAGGCAACATCGGAATAGTTGGTGTCTTCAAACCAGAGACTCCCACACAGTGAGATGACAAACTGTCCCCACAGACATAATGACAGAAAATTTCCCATGAATAAAGGAAACTTGGAGTCCACAAATATCATTGCACACCGTATTAGAGCAACACGAACTAATAACAAATGAGCATTAGCTGTAGCCAGGTAGGATTTTCAAATTCCAAGGATAAAGAAAGAATTAGGGGAACAGTTGGGTGGGGGGAATACCTACAAATGGAAAAAATCTGGTGGTGTCGGCATACTCTGCAAGTGTCAGTCTGAAATATGGTCTAAGGAGTTCTGAGGAACAGCAAATGTGATTCAAGTACATTATACTCACCTAGCAATTAAGAAAACAGGAAGACATCCCCCAAAATGAAGATCTCAAGCCAGTAGAATACTGTGCATCTTTTCAGCAAACATTAAATAAAGCTAATGGCTGGTTAAATTCAGGCTAACAAATTTGGAGAGGAATTTAAAAAGAAAATAAAAACAGGGCAATACTGTATACAAAATTAAGCATGACCCGGAGTATTATTCTAAACTAAACTTCCCTTAAAATAAAAGTAAATCGTGGTGGAGATTTCACTCAGTGGTAGAGCGCTTGCCTAGCGTCGTGCAGAGAGACGGGTGACGGTCAGAGACTTTGCTTTGGTGTCTGATGCGGAGAATGGAGGAGGCGCGCGCGTGATGATGCTGAGCAAGGGCTAAGTGCGGCGAACATCGTGTGTGCAGGAGCACAGAGAGGGGCAGCTCACAGCACCTGTCATGGACCTCCTCAGTTTCTCGACTTTGCTTTGTCCTGGACCCTCAGCCGTGTGTCCTGCCTCAGCTGCCACCTGGGCAGGATCTTGAGACGCCTCCACACATGCTAACTGGCTGGTGGCTGGCCCCTCCTGCCATGTCTGGACTTGGCTGAGGGATAGCACCACTCGGTGTGCGATCTGATTTCTCAGGCAGGTGCCAAAGAACAGAGATGTGGAACTCAGACTTCTAGGGGGCAGACAGACATCCTGTAAGATGAATTCTTGTCTGTAAGACCCAGACCGGGTGAGAGCCAGCGGGAGTCCCTCTCGCCTCCCTTCCCTCCAATGGACTGTCCAAGACAAGGTTTCCTGCATGTCCCTGAGCATCTTAGATACCTCCTTGGGGCTCATCCTAGAGGCCTAGCTCCAGGGCGCCAAGTCACAGAGCATTAATGCCCATTCCTTCCCCCTCTGCCTCCTTCTCCCTCACTCACACAGCCTAAGATTGTGCCTTCAATAGCGCCTCAGCTACTCAGAGTTTCAGGGGACATGGCTCTGTGGACCCATTTGTTTCAGTCTTACAGCACCTGGAACTGTGAGAAAATAGCTTTAACCTTCTTGCTTTAACCTCACCAAACTGTGCCACTTTTTATAGCAGTCCAAGGACACTAATGTACCTGTGCTGACAATACTGCTTTGTATCTGGTCCTGCAGCCACAGTTAAGGTCCACTGTTCTTCTGTCCCCAGCACAGCTCAGTGCCCTGAGCTCAACGCACAAAAGTAGTTCTTCAGTATTAGTTTATGTCAGACCCCATGAAAATGAAAAGACTACATTGAAAACAACGTAATGTATGCCACACCTCTTAAAATGTTATACGAACAGCTAGCTGTTTTGTTTGATTAAATGTAGGAACTTTAGTTCTTGATTACTAATGTGTTTTGTTTTAAGACATGTTTTCTGATTAATTTTAGTAGCTTAAGCCTAATTTCCTAACCACAAAATAATGTGAAGTTGCAAACTATGAATTCGTAATTATTCCAATTTTATTCTAAATGAGATGGGGATACAGTCAGCTGCATCCGACTCTCCTTCTGCCTCTCTCTCTCTCTCTCTCTCTCTACTTTTCTTTGTTTTAGACCCGCAGAAGGCAAGCAGTCTTCCTCTTTCAGATTTCATATGATCAATATTGATTTGAAGTTGTCTCAGGTAGTAACCATTGCAGTCTTTGAATGAGGACAGCAGCAACACAAATCGTTTCTCCTTACCTTGTTTCATAGGGATCCTGCCTGATAAAGATTTGTTACATAACTCCTTTTAGGCTTAATGGCTGTCGATGGAGTTTACGCACAATAGCTTCCTGTTCCCAGATCTGCTGTCCTCTAGCTAATAGGAAGATCTGGTTGGTGTGTGATGGTATCTGTGTGAGGTTGTGAAGTCATAACTCCAAGGCGGCTCTGATCATGTCCACCCAGCTCCCAAGTTCTTCTTGTTTTGCTGAGTGTAAATCTCTGCTTCTACAGAGGATCCTTGAAACCTCTTTCTGGATGAAAACTTCTAAGTCAGGTCAAAGGTAAGAGCATCAGAGACGGAAGTCCATAGTTGAGTCACTTGCTTAAGAATGTGAGCAGCTGTTTTTATTTTGGATAATTCAATAATGAAAAGACCCAAACGACTATTAATTTGGTGAGGAATTTGCAAGTGTTCTTATGTAAATATTCTTCTGGTCGATCTTGAGCTGGCAGGTCTTGATCGATAACAGAGCCCTTCCACTGAACGGGCCTTCCATCTTCATCCAGACCATGTGTTCTGGTGCAGAAAATCCTAAATTATTACCGGCGCCTGTTAGTTAGTCCTTTCCCTGCAAAATGCCAGCATGTCATAAGTGGATTTTATACATACTTGTTTCCACTTTGAAGGTCACTCTGGTCAGATCTGATTGTGAAAACTGAATGTAACTGAAAGTATTTCCTGTGTTCACTAGAGAGTCTGGTGAGAAATTTTTGAAAACAAAATTTCTGCACAGGAGATTGTACCTGTGTTTAAACTTGAATAATAAGTTCCTGGATGCTTCGTTTTCTTTTCGTTTCTTCTCCATGATGAGTATTTATCAACTAAAATGTCAGCAGAAATTTATTTAGTGGAATAAATCTGTCACTATGAGACTGTTTGTTCTTTTGAATGAAGTCACCTGCAAGTTTCAATTTACCTGATTTACTCTCCTGTAAATTCAAATTTCATGTGTTCTCCTGAAATATTTATAGATACCAGAGGTGGAACTAAAATTATACTGATTAATATTTTAAAACTAAGTGTTTAGAAAGTGAACGCAGCTCATCTGCTGGCCGATTAGATTTGACTTGTGGTCCACTGTGGCCTTATCCATTGTCTGTGGTCAGTAGCTCTAACAGCATACTTTGGTTGGGTATCAGGATAACCCTTTGTAACCTGTCAGGCAGAGGAGGCTGCGTAGGCCACCTAGCAAGGCTCGGGCCTGCCTCCCATGGAGAGGCCAGT
>PVJO010009649.1:0-68465 GCA_004026905.1 Hystrix cristata | reverse complement strand
AATTTTGGGGGGGGTCTGATTTTTTTGAGTTCTTTATATATTCGAGATGTTAGTCCTTTGTCAGAGGAATAGCTGGCAAAAATTTTTCCCACTCTGTGGGTTGTCTCTTCGCTTTGTTGGTGGTTTCTTTTGCTGTGCAAAAGCTTTTTAATAAGATTAGATCTCAGTTGTTGATTCTTCGTGATATTTCCTGGGAATTTGGGGATTTGTTCATGAAGTCTTTGCCAACATCTCTGTCTTCAAGAGTTCTACCTATTCTATCTTCCAGCAGATTTAGTGTTTTGGTTTTAATGTTTAGATCTTTGATCCACTTTGATTTTAGCTTAGTGCATGCTAACCACATAATCTTAACTCTTGTATTTAAAAATGTAAAGCTTGTCACTTAGGCATAGAGACACATTTTATTGAATAAGTAGTCAAAACCTTTTGTACCATTGTTTTAAAATAAATAGATTAATTGATACAGTTGAGACAAAAAAGGGCATTGCAGGTTTTAACTCCTTCTTTAGGCCAGCCCTGCCATGGGTGGCACTGTGCCTCCTCCCTCCCTATCATTTACACCCACTCACATTTCTCTGGCTGGTTGTGCCAGGGTTTCATACAAGGAAGGCTTTATGCCACACGGTCCTTTCAGATATCCCATCGAAATCATCTTCATCTGCTTGAAAACTTGGATCCCTCCTGGGGTTCCTGGCACTCTGAACAGCGGAAGCCCTGTGTGTGCGCTCAAGGCAGGAAGCCACAGAGGCAAGGGCCCCTCTGGTTGACGTGCATTTCAACAATGTGTGTGCCACTGAATTGCTGCTTCTCTGCTCCTCTCCGTGAAGGGACACTAAAGTATTTGGGATGTATGAGTGTCACATGTTGAACAGGAGGCATCATGCATCATTTAGAGGCTTTCCTAGGCTTAAGGAGACACCTGATGCTTGTGTTTTCTAATGTATATATCAAAATCCTGGACTGTATTTGTTGAAGCAAATAGAGAGAAAATTTGCTTAGTGTTGATTTTTGGCTTTTCTTTTTAAAGTATTCCCTTTTCACAATGATAACAGCAATACTAATAGCAATAACGATGACATGTAGCTAAGGCATCCCAAGCGGCAGGGGTTTATTAACTCATTTACACATTCCTTAAACCCTTCCTGGGAATTTTGAGAGCTTCTTTGAGGATAAGATTGTCTTCAGTTAAAAAAACTATTTAATTATTAAATGCAGTACTTAGAATTACAGGGGAACTGTCAGAAAATACAGCTGGCCTTGGCAAAAGAAAGTGTTAAAAGCACCTGCAACCCAGTGATGAGACTGACAGCCTTACTAGTCTTAGAAATCCCATCATTCAGTGCTCATAATGATAACAGTGTTGTCATGGGGCAGGAGTTTGTCCCCCGTGTTCCCGCCATGGACCGGGAGAAGCAGTGTCCCTTTGGCACAGAAGTAACGAGGAGGCACTTGCTGCTTGCTGGGAGTTCGGAGGTGCCAGACGGGCTTTGCTGCCCAGGCTTGCTCACTGACACTGAAACCTGGCCTTTGCCTTGATCATCTATCCCCTGCACTCATCCCTGCCCTGTAAATACCGGGAAAGTTAGGGAGGAGATGTACAATCCAGATGTTCACCTTCGGAGGGATCTGGATACTGTGCCGAGTCGCCAGGGCAGTTGCCCTGGAATTTCATTTGCAGAGCAAGCACACTACTTTTAATTATGGCATGTTTATGTAAATGTACACAACTGATTTTGAGCACTGACCTGGAGGCTGTGGCAGGGCAAAAATTCTCCTAAGATAACCCTTGACGTTGGCTGGTGGTAGAGCCTTCCAAGGAACTAAACTTTATAGAGATTGTGCGCAAATAGAGCATCTCGAGCCAAGAAAGAAAGGACAGGCCTACGGCCGTGCCATGGGAAGCTGCAGAGGCAGAGAAAGGGGTCCGAGACCAGGGCTCCTGTGTTTGCTGAGGGCTGGCTCCCCCAGGGGCCAAGCAACAGTACACTCAGCTTGCTTTCTTTGTCTTAATTGAATTAGAAGGAAGTCAAGGAAGTCTGCGTAATTCTAAATCAGGGAAATGCAAGTGACTTTTAAACTCTTTCAACATCAAACTTTCCCATTGAAATTGAGCCAGCCTGGGGCAGATGTGTCAAAGTCTGCTTCTGACCCCCTTGCTCGCTTACTTTAATAAGGGGAGAGGGGGGTGAAAGGAGAGAAGAAAGATGAAAATACAGTCAAGAATGCTGCCCCGAGTCCTAGGATTAGAGAAGTACAGGCGGATGGAGCCCCACTCTTTGCTGATAAAAGTCCATGAAAACAAAAGCAAAACCAGAAAATCAAACAGCTCTCAGGTCAGGAAAGAAAGAGGGAGAAGGACTTAGTGGAAAGTCAGGACTGCCTAAAGGCATAACAAATAACCACAGGCTGGAAAAGTACAGTGCGAGGGGAAAATGTGGGCTAGGCAGATTCCTCAGCAGGACTTTGGGCTGTTTGCTTTGGCATCTTATCAATTATAATACTGTTGCCTCTTTGAATTTGGTCATCTCGTGCTCTAAATAAATACACTGTATATTTTTACAGTCTAGGAGTGGAAAGAACCTTCTAAGATTATCAGGAGGCCCAGAAACCATAAGGAAAAGGTTGGAATGATTAAGAGGTCAAAATTTCTATTTCACAGAATCAGTTCACATGAACAAATTTCAAAGCCGAATGAGGACTATGGGAACATATTTGTAGCACATATGAAAGACAAAGGGTTAATATCTGTAATAGCTAACATATTTCATAAAAAACGATAAAGAAAGAGCAAAAGGAGAAGGGGGCAGAAATTAAAATGAACAAATAACAGTGAGAGGCATTTTGAAGAAGAAAATTATAAAAGATCAGTAAGTATTTGAAAAATGCTGAAACTCATTAAAATTATTATAAATCAAATTAAAACAAAGTTCATTTCTATTAAGTCATCAAAGATTTGATAAGATTTTGATGGCATATAGTGTTCATAAGATGATAAAGAAGTAAATCTCTATATTTGTTCACAGGAGTATAAACTACTACAGCATTTTTGAAAAACAATTTGGCAGAATTTTTCACATTTAAAATACACACACACACTACAACCCAGAAGTCCCACTGAAAGGATTCTATTTTTGAAGAGCACTGGCACTCGTGGGGAAAAAGTATATGTATGTGTGTGTTCGTGTGTTTATACATTGGAACATTGTTATTATAGCAGCAAAAATTGGAAACAACTCAAATACTATCAACAGGGAAATGGACAAGGAAATCATGTAATATCAGTACCAGGGAACAATATGAAACCACCAGAAAGATGAGAGGTACCTAATTGCACTGACATGGTAATATGTTAAATGAAAAACAGACTCAGAAATACGTTTATGTATGTGCATGTGTATGTGTACAGATACACACATGTATAAATATATACATATATTGTATACATACATGTGTACTACGTCCTATTTTATGAAAGCAAAAACATATATGTACACTTGTATCTACACTGAAAAAAGTATATACAAAGAAATCACACACATTCATATGTTCCAAACCAATAAAAGTGGTTAACTATAAGGGGGTAAGACAAATGACAGAGGATTTTTTTTTTATTTGTTGTTTTTCTGTATTGTTTGAATTTGAATTTGTTATAGCATGCATTACTCTTAGAGTTTAAAACACAATGGAATGATATAAGTATATATACATATACATTCATATTGCTCTCCTATTGAAAACAGCAAAGTAATTATGGCATGACTGTGGTGTACAGAACAAAACCATTTCCTGTTCTTTTAAGATTGGTGACTAGTGTTTGGGTAATTCTGGAGACAACTCCAAAAGCATTTGGATACCCTCTCCCTGGGGGTTTTAACACTAAGTGTTTCACCTGAACCCTTAAACTGCATTCACCGTATCCCTATCTCAATACCTATAGATCTTCCCCAAAAGTGACCTTCTTTGGAATTCCTACTCATAAGAGTGCTTGTGAAGATTAAATGACTTACTATTAGAATGTTTGAAAAGTAGTTGGCACACAGCAAGTCAAATGTGTGTTTGGCTATTACTGAAGCTCTACATGTCCCTGTCACTCCTAAAGTGGGAGGAGAGAAAATTCAACTAATTTCTTGGTTTCCCAAAGGTGGGTCTTCCAGGACATCCATAGTGGAACGTGGGCAGATGTCACAGAGGGAACCCTAACATCTCCTTCCTTCTAGATGATTGCATGGGAATGCAAATCCATCATGATATTCCTAGAGCATATGGAAGGGTCTTGGGGAGGTCAGAGAAGGCAGGCCACGGCAAATGAGCAGGGATTACTCCTCTAGTTTGTCATGGAATCAAGTCAAGGATGACAGAGGTTCTTAGGTTTCCTATAAACCTACAGAAGGAAGGGACACAGGAGCATATTAGCTCTTCCATAGGATTGCCAATTAGAGCAACAAATAATTTGTCAGGAAGATACATGGTTAGGAAGGAGAAAATGGCACTTACCAGTAGAATCACCAGGGTAGTGAGGACCAGGTGGGCATCTTCCTCTGATCGAGCTGGCCACTGTGTGGTAGCTATAGAGCCTGGCAGATTATGACATGAGCTGTGGGATGCTCTAGTTTAACTATGGGATCATCATTCTAGTTAAATAGCAGACTCCCCCTCTTTTTAATATCTGTAGCAAAGGGTTAAAACTAGGAATTGGAGAATAGGGAAAAAAATTCTTAAAATAAGGATGTTCTGGGATTGAAATTATAAATCAACATGTTTAAAACTCATTTGAGCTAAAAATATTACTATACTGGACTAAATTTAAACTAGAGCGAGAAAAAGATGAATTATCAATTGCAGGATGTGTATGTGTGCGATGAGGAAAGTGCTTGAAGGGGAGGGTCAGGGCTTCAGGGCCAAGAAGCCACTTGCAATAAGAAGAATAAGGCCAGGTTTGTACTTGCATAGATTTCCAGTCTGCTATGTTCTTTCTTCTCTCTCTTTCTTTATAAAGAAATATTTTCTCTTCCTGTTTCATAGAGTCATAAACATTGGAGAGATCACAAGAAAGGAATCAATTCACCTCAAGGTAAAACAAAACAAAAAAAAAACTAAAAAACTTTTCATTGTTTACATTGTTTGTTATCAAATATTATAATTTTTAAAACTATGCTTGGGCAAACAGTGAAAATGGAATTCAAGATATTAAACAGATTTGGGGTAGATGTCTCTACCCTTTGGTTCAGTTTTGGAGCCTATAAAGTCTGGTATTTGCTAGCATTAGATACCTTCTAGGATTTTTTTCCACTAATTATATTCCACTTTCTTCTTTACTTCATAGAGTTGGAAGGCTCTTAACCTTCAACCAATTTTAGAATATTCTATGGGACAATCCTTGTATTATGTTCAATGTTATGAATGAATGTTTCTAGTATAAATTGGTGATTTCTTTTTAAATATAAAATGATTCTCTACATCAAAACTGTGGTTTACTCCAGCTTGTTACCTAAAATTCAGTTCCACTGGTTTGTTTTGTTTTTTGGGGGGTTTTTTTGTGTGTGCATACAGAACATATTCACCAAAGGATTTGGGTCTGGAGCCACAGACTGAGTTTCTCAAAAGTTCCTCGGAGAGACTAGGTCATTGTGTACTTTAGTCATGTGATTTTCAAGGATGTAACAGGGATGTTCTAGGACAAATGCTGTTAGGGTTGGGTCTTGCGAAGGCCTACAACAGCCCCCTAAGCCTCAGAGACTCAGTAACTTCAAGAGATTATTTCTTGATCCGGTGAAGTTGTGTGGGTCAGCAAGGCTCTCTGCCATCCAGTGACTCAGGGGAGGAGGTGGATTAAGGAGGAACAGTGTTAGTTAAGACCCTACAACCAGAGATACCATATCACTTCCGCTTTTACGCCTGCCCCAGAATGCAGTCACGTGGCCGCAGCTCAGCTGAAATGCAGGAGAGAACATGGGTGTTCGGCGAACTCCAGGTCTCCGGATGAAGTGATCATGTGGTCAGGGATGTAAAGGCCAAAAGTGAGTAAGATTTTTGCCTTTTGTGTTTGGAATAGGGAACCAAAATCCTTGGATTTTAAGTATGTGATTTCTTTGAACTAGTTACTTTTTTTCTAGAATAAAATAGTTTCTTAAAAACAGAAGAAACTTTGCTGTGCAGTGAGTCTTCTAAATTCATCATTATCACATCGAGGACTGGGTTTGCCTTCAGAGGCTGCATCACACCATTGGTTCATAATGAACTTCAGGCCAGCTAGAATCCTGATAGAGCTGTTAGGATGTTAGGAGGAACATTAGGCAGGTTTAAGATCCTGTAACTGTGCTACACATTTTGGTTTCAATCTAAATGCAGGACATCGTTTTTATTCTGTTAAGTGTCATCCTGTTATTTTCAGACAATTGCTTCAGCCTTCTGAATTTTTAATTCTGTCATCTATTGTGATAGCTATTTCTTCAGGACTCACATCACATACTGATTTGATGAGTATGCCTTCCGTGTCTCTATCCAAGTTCTTGAAAAAGTAGGCCAAGGCCAGAGCTTCCCAGTAGAATCTCAGAGGTCTCCCTTGAGAGGCATCACAATTCATTAATAAGCACAGTGGGTTTATTTGTTCCACTAGCTTCAGATCCTCCTTACCTTATTATCAACCAGTTCACATTTCTCAAATTTCTCAAGACTTTCTTAAGATTTCACAGCATGAACTCATCTTTCTTCCTAAACCCCTCCATACAATTGTCTGCTGGCTGATGCCAACACCATCTAGCCTACTGTTCCAGAAACATGGTTGCCATCCTGCATTAGTCAGCTTTCCTATTGCGGGACACAACACGCACACCTGAAAGGAGGAGATATTTAATTTGGTTCATGTTCTGATGGGATTCGGTCCATGGTAAGCTGGCTTCAAGGCAGAAATGTCATGGCAGAAGAGCATGGTGGAACAGAGCTGCTTATTTCTTGGCAACTTGGAAGCAGAGCAAGGGAAGAATGCCAGAGAGGAAGAGACTGGGAACCAGATGTAGTACCATGTTTTTAGGATCCACTCAGATATACTCAGAAGTGTGCTCCAACCATTCCCCTGGGAAAATCTCAAAGCTGATCAAGTTGCACTCCACCATAATTGCCACACAACCTCAAGTCTCTTTCTTCTTCATCCTGTCGAGAAGGAATCTTGGGTCAATACTGCTCCTCCTGAACTGGGGCTCTTACCTCTGATGCCTGGCCACTGCCTCTGAGCATCTCTTCATGCCTCTGGTCTTTCCTGGCTATTCTTTTCCTCCTCATTGGTGTGATCTTTCTAAACTGCAAGTCATATCATGTTCTGCCTTTGACTCAAAGATATAAAAACTCCCCAGTGTAAGGATAATATTTAAAATATTTAACAAGCACTTTGGCACAGGCAACAGTCAAACAGAAGGCCAGCAGGGCTACTCCAGATGGAAAGCAGGCCGCCTTTCTACCCAAGTGTTTCCAGGTGGCACCCTCCACCCTCTGCTCTATCCAGTGGTTTTAACAGATCCCACATTTGCGTCTCAACATTCTGCCTTTCTCAACCCTGTCAAAGTTGCTCTGACAACTCAGAAGGGGTCTTTTCTTCCCCGAGGGAGAGAAGCATTTTATATATTCCGTCCCACTACCTGACTTTTGGTAGTAACTGCCCAGTTTTTCAGGTTTTATTGAGTCAGAGCCAAGGTTTCAAAATAAATAAACTGAATGCAATAAACTCAAAAATAAATAAACTGAATGCAACAAACGATAACCTCCCATCTCCACCCTTATCTCCAAAGGTTGAACTCTTCAAAAATGAAAATTTTCAAAGCTTTCTTTTTTATATTCTCATCCAGAAATTTGACTCTATTCTGGATTCTTTCTGTCTTTTCTTCTTTGAGGTAATCAGCCTATCACTGGGTCTGGTTAAATGCTGAAGGAACTACAAGCTAAAAAAGATTTTCTAAGAAGAAAAAAGGTGTCTCACAGTATTTCAAAATATTATCCTAATTCTTTGTTGGGTTATGCACTTACATTACTAAATTCAGTACCATGTGGGCAGAGACCAGTATTTGACCTCTATTTTTCCAGGGCCTGGGATATATTAGATGCTTGTGAAATGTTCATTGACTGAAGCAGTGAATGAACGAAGGCTCACCATGTCAATGACAGTTTGCTAATCTTCTAGTGTGCTAACATTATAAAAAGGGAAATGGATTGACTGGCCTTAATTTCTCTGTCGTTGGCTGACTCAAATTACAGGAATAAGAAAATTTATAACTTCTTTTGAGCAGGATTTCAGGAACCACAGGGATTTCAAGACCACATCTGTAAGAATCAATTTTTGTAGGGGAAAACAAAGATGTTTCACAAAGAGAAAATTTACTAACGTATTTGCAGATGATGGGTATGTGATTGTTCAAATAGAAAAGAATCTGTTTTGTTTTCTTCTCACCTTTATGTGTGTTTTCCCCCATTATAATGGTAATTAATGCAATTTTCTAAAACCAAATTAGTAGTTTTCTAGAACAGGATCCTTCTTTCTAAAGCCTGTTCAGTTTATTGGACTCTTGACCCCAGAATTGGGGTTCAATAATGGGTATATTAACATACCAAAAATGAAAATCGTATTTCCAGTTGCTAAATAGTGGGCCTTCTTAATTGTTTCTAGGAGGACCTTTTTTCTACTTTATGTGGCTACCCTTCCTTAATGTGTCATTTTGGAATAAATTACTGACTCGTGGTCCCACCTCAGTGGGATGCAGGTGAAAGTGATCATGGTTGTGCTCATAGGAGCAGGATTACAAAAAGTTAAGAAGGGAGTGCATTCTGGAACCAAAGAACCTGGTTTGAATTACAGTTGTGCTACTTGCCCTGGGGAATTACTTATTACTCAGAATACGTACAATGAGCCTGACATCATGTGTGATTATAATGATTTAAAAAGGTACAGTATGTGAGATGACTGGTATAATTTATAACAACAATGAAGAAATTATTCCAAATTGATGGATTAAGCAAATGACTCTCTGAATCCTTTAGATTTCACTGGAAACGAGCTGGAGCAGAAGGTGCATATGAGAATAGCCTCTTGCATGAGATATCCAGATGCCCAGGGCTGACTCGGCTGTCCTGGCCTGCCAGGACAGTGCCTCCCTCTGTCCCCCTGCACTGTATGCCTTCCTCAAGCAGGTCATCTTTCCCAATGAGATGGGCCCACAGGCTCTTTGGGTGTATCAGTGGGCCAAGAAGTCCTTTGTTCCCCAGTCTGCAATTGCTGGATCATCACTCAGTCAAATAAGTTATTAAAAGCGCAGGAAGAAAAGATTTTCTTAAAGTATCACATGGCTACTATATTAGCTGTGAGTGCATGTGTGTGAACGACTAAATATAGTGAGTTTTCTTTATCTTCTAGTTTCATTTTTATATCCAGTTCTTGAAAAGACATTTTATTCATTCTTAGTTCAGAAAAAAATTAGGCCTACTTTGTAGTTCAGCTGTTTTCAGTTACTTTACTCCACCCACTCTCTGTTTTTCTGGGCACTCATTTACCCACTGTAGGGTTTACAAGGCAATGCTCTGCTCCATCTCAGCCATTGTGGTCACACTGCCCCCGTACACCTCATCTGCTCACCATGGAGCCTGCGGCTTCTGCACCAGAGACTGGGACAAGTAGAATAGGGGAGTTCCTCTTCCTCCCATCCCCCATCCCCAAACATTTGTTGGTACATGAATATCATCCCACAGATGCTATTTTGCAACAATCACTATGTTTTCTCATACTTAAAAAAATTCAAATCTTGTCCAGGTCTCCTACATCAAAGCAGGCATCAAAGAAAACATAATTTCTGTCAGTGTTGGGACTCCTGCCTTCAAGGTCTGTGCAAAGAACTTTCAGTTATGCATCACGGCAGTGTTATGTTGGCTCCACTGGTCACGGGCCACGGTCCTGTTGGTTACTGCTGAGACACTTAGTGCTACAGTTTGGGGAGCTATTGGCCCCAGGAGCCATCCTGAGGACACCAGAATCTAGGCCCAGCTTCCCTCGGTGCACTGCTAGCTATCCTGGGGTCTCTTTCCTCTCTTCTGTCAATGCATTAGCTTCTCCTAATATCAGAGAAGCTCTTCAAACTTTATCTCCTTTCACTGCCCCAGGAAAGCTCTCTGTTCCTTTTCTACTGGCCTGGAAAGTCATCACCTTTTCTCTTTTTCCTCTCTGGGACACCTAACGTGATTTCTTCAAAGGTATAAACTTTGACACAGATAGAAAAAACCTGTGATATCAAGTTTTCCGTTGTATATTAGGATGCTTGAAATGAGATAAGGGAAAATTATAGAGAGTAAACTATCTGTTCAAACATTATCCTGTTCACTTTTCTGTGAATGAGTAAACTCTAGCTAAGGGAACAATCTAGGGGCGTCGGGGAAGGGAGCCTGAGACAGCGGTGGCAGAGGCCATCAGAGCACGAGAAGCTGCAATGGACTGGTGGATTGGCGGGCACTTGGACTCTCATTTTACATGGTTCCACTAGCATTTCTCCACTTGTGCCTGTCTTAAGTCTGTTTTCTTTCATCTCATTTTCCTTCTTCATCTTTCCTCAACACGGTTTCAGGGTGTACTCATACATACAGCATGACCACCACTGAGGTTGGTATTTGTCCACGTACCAAATGCCATGAAGACCAACTGCTGAATGATCTGTTGTTTGGCCAGTTAAAGAGGAAAGTAGTCCATAATTCACTCACTGCAATGTTCAGATAATCAGATTAGATAAAATGTGATTGAAAGTTGAGCAATCATCTTGCAAGTAACTGAGCTGGTTTAATGCGTAACTATCTAATTGTGGAGTTGACAGGGCATTAGCTTTCTGCAAACACCTGGGTATCTCATACTTTTTGCATGATCATAACCTTCCTATCTTGTTTCAACCTGCAGCAAATGTGAATTTCTGGGCCGCTGTTTCCCATTTCACTTGTGCTACGTATTTATGTCTGTGTTGATAAATATTTAAGTTTGTGAAAGCTGTTTATTGTACTTCTATCACCTACCTTTGCCGTAGAACATCTGCTTTCTTTCATATATGCAATATAAAAAAGTTTTTGAACTAAACAAATGTGTAATTAGATCATACAGTTTTATAGTCCATGATTTGCTGTGTCCTTTTTCTGTCATGAATTGCATTTCACTTCTTTTTTTCCACGTATTTTTATTCATAGATCAGAGGTCAGCACATAATGCTGATGGGCCAAACTGCTGCCTAGGTTTGTAAGTAACGTTTTATTAGAACATAGCCATATCCATTGTTTCAGGTGTTGCCTATGGCTGCTTTCACACTATAGTGTCAGAGTTGAGTAGTCGTGACAGAGACTATAGATCTTTCCAGAAAAAGATTGCTGACCTTTACTCTTAAATAATACAAAAGTCCTTTCCATCACAGAATCCTAGAGTTTCAGAGCTAGGAAAAATACTATTCCAAGAGCACATTTTATAGAAGACAAAATAAACCCATGTAAGAGTCAACTTACACTGTTTTTTATGTGCCAGCCACTATATTTGAGCAAGTATTATCTCAGTGTCCACACACAATATTATTCCTACTTTAGATAAGTAAATCACAACACTAGAGCTTAAATAACTCTTGTGGATTAGGCTCAGGCATGGGCTTCAAAGAACAGAACCAAGGCACCATTCAGCCTCTAGTGGAAAGAATTTCCTCTAAGTCCCCCAGGATCAGAACTCAACCAGTCCATGTATGAAAAGTAAAGATTGTATTCATCTCTGTGTTTGTCACCAAGGGACGAAGAGGTCCTCCTTTGCATGTGTTCCCTGCATCTTGTCTATAAGTACACTGACAGCACCTTTCAGGAGGACATCTGCCTTACCATAACTGGAACCAGCTCTTGCTTGGCTGAGTCACACAGCTACGGCTATGTTTCCTAGACACTTGCTCAGGGGTTGATAACCCCTCAAAAGTTTGTGTAAAGTGGAGGTGAACCATCTACCAGAAGTCCCTCTGGTCCCAGCAGGAATTATAACTGCTTCTTCTCAAGTAGACCTGCTATAGTTTACCCTTTCCTGGGCTCAAGAAGCTAGATCAGACTATGTAGCGTCATACCATTCAGAGCTAAATTTCCAATTGGGACAACCTGGTACTGCATGCTGCAAGAATACTGATTCAGCATAAAATTAATCTACTTATTACACTGTCAAGCTTTTGTCAGTTTCATTAATACTGCAGCTTCCCGACTATGGTAGCACATATAATCAGGACCCTAGTATCTCACCTAGCATTGTCTTAGACATATACCTGTTATTCTTTAGTCAATCTTACTGCCATAGTTTGAATGTTTGTATCCCGCCAAATTTTGTGTTGAAATTTAATCCGCTTTATGACATTCTTAAGAAGTGGGACTTTAAAGGAAGTAATTAAGTCATGAATGGGATTAATTTCCCTATTTAAAAAAAGGCCTATAATGGTTTAGATCAAAACTGTCCCACGAGAGTTTTATGCACTCAGATGCCGGGCTTTGGAAGGGGATTCAACCATGAGGCCCTAGAGCTGACTTGCTGTTAGGAGGTGAGGACTGGTCAGAGATGGGTCAGTAGGGGTCTGACCTAAAACGGCATATATTCCACCCTGGCTCCTCCTTGCTCTGTCTGCTTCCTGACCGTATGCTGCTTTCCTCCTCCCAGGACCTTCCACCATGCCACCAACCATGCAAGACCTGAAATTTCTGAAATGTGAGGCAAAATAAACCTGTCCTCCTTTGTCATGGGAGTCAGGTATTTTGTCCCAATGATTAGGAAAATGGCTAAGACAAGATCTCACATGGCTGCTAGGCCCTTTCCACCCTGCTACCATGTAAGAATACAGCAACAAGTTGACATCTTGAAGCACAGAATAAACCCTTAGCAATACTGAGTCTGTTGGCTCATTGATCATGGACTTCCCAACCTCCAGAACATTGAGAAATACATTTCTATTTATAAATTACCCAGCTAGGATATTATGGTATGGCTAAAAGAAGACTAAAATGCTTGCCTTTGTGTTTTAATTTCTTAGTGTTTTGTAATTTGGTCCTCTCACTGGATTTCTGATATCACTCTTCCTAAATAGTTCCTCCTGAAATGAAGGTCATCCCTGTGTTTCAACCCAGGCTGCTAACAATGCTGCAGAAAGTCCCACAGCTGGGCAGACTGCATAAAAGAATGATCGTGACCTTCAGCTGGACTCTTAAAATCAAACAGCTTGGCAATTTTCTGTTTCTTTGGTCAGTTCATCTTACCATTTCCTCATTAAAATTCTCCCCAATAAATTATATAAATATATAAGCATATGTAGGTGTGAATAAAAATATGGTGAATGTTTTTCAAGCTTTCAAAGTTTAAAAAAATCTGTTACAGTAAAAGACACATTCTCACTAAACTCATTCAAAATACACCTCCTCACACTTCATGAAGGGGAATATTTTGAACACACTTATCCGGGTCTGGAAAGTCCAGTGGAGGAGGATTCATACTCTAGTGGTGTTACGAGTCTGCCTGTTGGTTGAATGGCACTTCACAGAAGCATTCGCTCTGCTTTTTTTAATCACACCTTATAAAGACACTCATGAAAGAGAACTACCAGAACTGCTTTAGAAAGTGTCAGGAAGGATGAGATAAGTGTTTCAAGTCAGTGGGGAGTATTTTGAGTGGGATTAGTGTAATACATTTTTTAATTTAAACATACATAATATATGTATATATTTCCTAATTCCCTTAAAATACTGTGCCTATTATGATCACAAACCTACACAATAATACAAAAATTCTCCTCATGCTTCTGTGGACACTCTCTGCATCTCTCACCTACTCGCTTTCAAGCCCTTGTCCTCTTCGCTGCTCAACATTTAGTAGGGAGCCCTCCCTGGGGGAAGGTCAGAGGTCCTGTAGGTTTCCACAGTCCCACCCTAGCTCAACAGTTCAGGGAACTTACGCTGATTGCTTTTCTCATTTTAAGATCTGGTTTAAAGGGAAGGTGACCTGAGCAATAGCCTGCCATATCATCGGAGGCAAAAAGCATCTCTGAGATAAATTATTATAGAAATACAGTATCAGTTAACTCAAGTTTGCGTATATAACCATAAAGTATAAATTGACCCTTCTACGGATTAGAAATGTAAATCAAACAAAGTAAAACAAACAGCAAACAAGCACGCTTCACTCCAAGTCTGAACTGTCATGAACACATTTTATGGTTTTCACGTTGCAGGATGCAGGATGCATGAGCAGAGTGACTGTTGTCACCAACCCCAAAGTCAGCCAGCTAAAATCTTCAAACCCAATACAGCGGAGAAGGACCAAACATGTATTTGATTACATGAAGTTATACTGAGCCACTAAAGAGAAAGAAGAAAACCGATAGTTTAGCAAGTGGCACTTTAAATACTGTGAATAGTTCTGTGTGTCATTCTCTTCACTGCTCATGTGATCCAAAATAGTGATGTCAGGGAAGAGAAAAACTAATCCCTGGCGCATGTCCAAAGCCCATCTTTATTACCTCGTTTTTTATCACACAGACACGGAAATAATCTTTATTGCCAGCATCACTCATCACAGTGATCGTCCTCTTCAGAGCCATGCAAAAATATCTAGGAGATATAGGAAGTGTTTAGCATTATCGTTTTCCTTTTCAAAATGTTTCCATTCTTCTTAATCTTATTATCCCACAATTAAAAATATGGTAGTTATATTTTACATGTGTGGCAATTATTTTATTATCTATATTACTGTATAATTTATGCAAGTAAACATGCATATTGCCATGGATGAATATATATACCAAACCATTATGTATATTAATTATCCTTTATATTCTGTTTAGGGGATTTGGAAGAATTACATCGAGAAAATATTATCTTCATTTTGCGCTTTGATTTTCAACTCAACCTCGATATAAGCTGCCATCACCCATGATATAAACAGCAATGCTGTTTTCTGGGAGAGAACAACTTATGTTATAAATATACTTAAAATGTTGCCCGATTTAGAAAATAAAAATAAAAAGCAAGAAAAACAAAAAAGCCCAGAAACTTCTTGCTTGCATGAAATCTAGAGGGGGGGAAATAAACTTTTAAGCAAATTTTAAGCAAAATCTACAGCTAGTATACTTAAATTACTTCTACCCTTAAGAGTCAGAATAACTATATGTCCAGTTTTGAGTAAGATCTCTGAAATATAAGACAATTCCAAATAAGTTGAATGTTATATAATGTTTAATGCCTACAGTAGATTCCTCATTTAAACTAGAATTTCATTTAAGAAAAAATGTTATGCCATTTCTCCTATGTTAAAACTGAGTTTTCCCCTGTCCATATTAAATAAACATTAGGAAGTTATTTGAAGCACATCGCCTTGGTGGAAATTCAAATCATTAGCCTAGATGAATTTGGTTTTGCCTTACTCTTCCATTTTCTTTAGGCCTTTATTCTAAATTAGTCATTTCCATCATATTCCAGCCTTGCCTATGTTAAAATCAAACAAAACTAAAAATGAAACAAAACAAAATTCTTTTGACTTCTACAGCCAGTATCTTCTCATCTCATCTTCCTGGCCAAACTTCTTAAATTAACTGAAGTCATTTGCAATTCTGAAACCTAATTCAGGCTTTTAAGTAATTTCCCCAAGTTAATTCCTGTCGCATTCCATTCTTCAAACTGCAAACAGAATGACTTTTTAAAAATATATATCTCATCTTGACACTTTCAGTCTTCAAATCCCACTTTCAGTCCCCAAATCCTTCTATTCCCTATTTCCCTCAGGACAAATGATTAATTCTCTAACAGCATTTATGAGGTTCTTTACTACCTGACGTGTCACCACCTCACTTCTTGCAGCTCCAGTGGTCACTTATTCTTGAAGTTCTGGACCATCAGTCTCTCTCTGGTGGATTCCTTAGTTGTGTTAAGCTTGGTCTCACCTGGAGAGTTATCCAGATGTTTCTTGGTCAGGGACTCTCTTCTGTTTGTCAGGGCTAACTCTCATTCACCCCTCACTTCTCAGATTGAATGACTCTACTCCACTTTTGTCTTTGTTACGGATCCCTGTCATCTGTCAGTGCATATCACTCTCATTATCATTTATCACACTTGGAATAACTGCTTTAAATCCTGCAGGTACAGATCATGTCTTTTTTTTTTTTTTTGGTTTGTCTGTTTACCACATTATAGTACAAAACTTTGAATAGAGGTGTTAGATGCATACATATTTTATCAAACCTAAAAGCCATGGAAGAAAGCATAGACATATTTATATTTGACTAGATAACAATTTAAAATTCTGTATGGAAAAAAGTCATAATGAAAGTCAATAAGCAAAAGAAGGATCAAGGAAAATATTTTCGGCATACATCTCAGATAAAAATCCAATACACCTAATTGTATTGATTATATGATGCTGTAAAATAAATGACCCCACAATGTACCAGTTTAAAATACCACGTGTAGTATCTCAAAGTTTTTGTGGGTCAGAAATCCAGGCACAATTTAACTGGGTCTTTTGTTTCAAGCTTTCTGATAAGATCATAAATAAGAGATCAGTGGGGCTGTAGTCTCTTCCAAAGAGTTGATCAGGGAAGGGTCTGCTTCGAAACTCATGAGCCATATATGTCACTCATGTGGCTAAGGGCCTACTTTTCTCATAGCATGCTGGGTAGGGACCATGGCAATTCCTTACCAAGCAGTCTGCTCCATCAGACAAGCATATGAGAAGAACCACGGAAAGAATACTGGAAAAATGAAAATCATATTTTGTAACCTAATTACACAAGTGAACTCTTACCACTTTTGCCATAAATTAATCTTTAGAAGGAAGTCTCTAGATCCAGCTCACACTCCAGGGAGACCATTACCAGGAAGCAGGACCACTGGGAACAATTTTTGAAGGCTGTCTACCATAGCGATATACAAACTTCTCTCGCAGATTCATCACACAAAGAACGACATATGAATGTGATGCTACGGATATATAAGTCACATAAAATAATATGAATAGGACAGCCACACAAAAGCAAATCCAAAAAAGAAAACAAAAGCAAATCCAAATGATTATTTTACATATAGCGTGATTCTCACCCTCTTAGTTGTCATGGATATGCAAATTAGAACATCAATGAGATCACATTAACTCTCATCTAAACTCAGAGTAATTTATAAGTTATAAAGGTGAAGATACATTCTCGTGCATTCTTTGTTAATGAAAAAGAGTTTTTATAGCTTTTTGGAAAGCAATTTGTTAATATCAATTAAAAATAGAAATATACATTCCCTTTAACTTAGAAATATAATTCAACAAACTACAGTCAAACACAAACTGTATTGTTTCAGTGTAAAAATAAAAAAAAAAAAACATGGAAACCAAATGGGTAGCTATGAGAGATGGATAGCTATGGGAGAGAAAGAGAAAAAAAGTGAAGCAAACAAAATAAAGATGATACAAAAGATACAACTAGGAGCACAAAAATGCTTTTGTATATAGTTATATTTGTTTGTGACCATGTGAACAAAGGAATAGATTTAAAAATTAATGGTTAACTCTGTATTAAGTGGGAATAATTTTGATATTTATGAGTCTCATATTTATGAATCTACTTGAAAATCAATGACATACAGTATACACATGATTCCGTGTGCCCAAAGAAATGTATGTGGAAACACAGTAAATTTAAAGAAATGCAAGAGTCACCAAAATGTCCATAGTGGTTAGCTCAAGATTGAGAATCTAAGTAATTTTTATTATCTTCCTTATAGTTGTATGGATTGACCTAATGTTTTAATCTTTAAATTTATTTTTAACTGATACATAAAAACAAAAATATACATATTAACAGGGTACCATTTAATGTTACAAAACATACATAGGTTGTGTAATGTTTGAATCAGGGTAAACATATCTATCTCCTCAAACATTTATCATTTCTTTTCAGCAAACTTTTAAAATCCTTTCTTTAACTTTTTGAAATGAATAATACATTCTTGTTACCTATTGTCACCCTATTTTACAGCCGCACAGCAGAACTTGTTGCTCTTTTCCAACTATAAATTTTCCCTGTCCCTCTCTCCCCACACTCTCCTTGGCTTCTGGTAACTACCATTCTATTCTCAATGTCTGTGAGAGTCCACATATGAGTGAGATTATACAATGCTAGTCTTTCTGTGCTCAGCTTATTTCATTTAACATAATGATCCCCAGTTCCTTCCAAGTTATTGCAAATGATTCCATTCTTTTTGTTGCTAAATAGTATTCCATATTGTATAGATAGCACATTTTCTTTGTCCATTCGTTGGTTAATGACACATAGGTAATGTCCATTTCTTGGCTATTGTGAATAGTGCTACAGTGGACATGGAAATGTGGATGTGTCTTTGATGTACTGATTTCATTTCCTTTGAATATATACATATATATTATGTATATATACATATACATATACATATACATATACATAACAAATGGGATTGTTGGGATTGGTAGATTATATGGTACTTCAATTTTCAACTTTTTGAGTACCTGGATATTGTTTTCCATAATGCCTGATCTAATTCACACCGCATGCAGCTGTGTAAGAATGTTCTCTTTTCTCAGCGTTCTCACTGACCCTTGTTAACTTTAGTGTTTTTGATAATAACCCTTCTTATTTGGGTCTGGTAATTTCACATCATGGCTTTAATCTACATTTCTTCAATAATTAATGATCCTGAGCCTTTTTCATATATCTACTGGGCATGTAATTGATTTGAGAAATTTCATTTAGGTCTATTGCTCATTTTCAAATCCAGTTATCTACTCTTTTCTTTCTTTCTTTCTTTCTTTTCTTTCTTTCTTTCTTTCTTTCTTTCTTTCTTTCTTTCTTTCTTTCTTTCTTTCTTTCTTTCTTTTTTTCTTTCTTTCTTTCTTCCTTTCTTCCTTTCTTCCTTTCTTCCTTTCTTCCTTTCTTCCTTTCTTTATTTCTTTCTTCCTTTCTTCCTTTCTTCCTTTCTTCCTTTCTTTCTTTATTTCTTTCTTCCTTTCTTCCTTTCTTCCTTTCTTCCTTTCTTTCTTTATTTCTTTCTTCCTTTCTTCCTTTCTTCCTTTCTTTCTTTATTTCTTTCTTCTCTCTCTTTCTCTCTTTCTCTCTCTCTCTTTCTTTCTTTCTTTCTTTCTTTCTTTCTTTCTTTCTTTCTTTCTGCTATTAAGTTGGTAGGAGTTCCTTACATAGTCTGGATATCGGCCTCTTGTCAGATGGATTATTTGCAAATAATTTCTCCCATTCTGTTGGTTGTATCTGCACTCTATTGTTTGCTTTGCTATGCAGAAGCTACTTTATATAATCTCATTTGTCTATACTTTTTGTTTTATGTGCTATTGAAGTCTCATCCAAAAAGTTCTTGCCAAGACTAATGTCCTGAAGCCTTTCTCCTGTTTTTCTCCCGGTAATTTTATAGTTCAGATCTTACATTTAAGTATTTTAATCCGTTCGAGTTGATTTTTGTGGTTTATGAGATTATAGGGCTCTGTGTCATTCTTCTGCATGTAGGTATCCAATTTTACCAGCACCATTTATTGAAAAGGTTGTTTTTTTCTCCAATGCATGTTCTTAGCATTTTTGTAAAAAAATGGTGGTAGACACATGGCTGTACTTTGAGACTCTCTATTTTTTTTCCATTAATCTATATGGCAGTATTTATGGTAATACTAGCTTTGGGGTATATTTTGAATTCAGGTAGCATAATGCCTTCTGCTTTATTCTTTTTGCTCAAGATGGTTTTGGCTCGGGGAGTTTTGTATTTCCATGTAAACTTTAAGTTTGTTCTTTCTAGTTCTCTGAAGAATGCCACTAATATTTTGATGGGGATTATGTTAATTGGCTTAATTTTTATAAAGGTACATCTTACTGACATAATTTTAATGAAATGAGATATATTTACATATATACACATATAAATTATATATATACACCTACATAATAATCTATTATATGCTATGCATGCGGGATGATAGACACAATTTCTGTATGCAAGGGAGGAAGGGGAAAACAATTTATGCCAAAGATGCAGTATAAAAAGAAACTCTACATCAGAAAAGCAAAAAGTCACATGGAAATAAGGCAAGAGGTCCGATTTGCTAGGACTATAGGGAAGGTGTGAACAAGTACAAGATTCTAAATGTAACTAGAACTACATTGTGAAGGACTTCAATGACAATTTAGACTTTATTCAGTAAGCACTGAGGAGCAATATTTGAGCGTAAGATGACATTATGAAAATCTGTTGGAAGAAGAATCTGGTGTTCTGGACAGAATGTCTTATCGGGACGTGGATACTGGTTAGTAAATAGACAAGGTTTGAAGTGGACTGTGTTGGCAGAAACAGAAACACTGAATATTACAAAAAAGAAAGATGGTGTGGAAAGTTTGAGAAGTAATACAGCTATGAACACCAATGACACTGACATACTGTCCTGTCACTTTTGTGATAGAAGATGGACTGAGAGAAATAATTAAGAACAGTTTATATCACACGCATTTATTGTCTAACTCTGTCTTTACGACAATCAGGTAAGACATGGAAAGAGGAAGTGGCGTCCCCTCAGACAGAGAAAGAGGAGAAAGGTTGAGCAGACTGCCCACTCTTCTATAGCTCACCGTCAGCCTAAAGACTTGACCTAAATCTGCTCTTTGAGCGGGACTTCAACTTTAACTTAAGAAATCTAAATAACCTTCATGGCTTTTAACATTTCTAGACAAACTTACGATCGATGATAATATGAATTAACAGGGTCTAATCAAATTTGACCAGTGTAACAACAGTCAAACAAGTGTGGTACACTGTTTAAATTTATTATTAATAATGGAATATTCACTTTTAATGTAGGGCTGCACTCCAAATGTGAAGTCAGAATCTACTTATGTGCTTTACATGTTGAAATTCTAGCAGTTAGTAAAATCTTACAATTACTCATAATGACTGAAAATTGTCAATTTGGGGGTAAAATTTTAAGTTAGCTTCTAAAAATATTTAGAAAGCATCTTGTTAAAGCAGTGCACAAAATTTTAGTTTGTGACATTGCTTTAATAAACTTTTTCTAGTAGATGAGAAAATATATCTTTAATAAACTATTAATAGACCATTTACTATCTGGGTGGAAATATCACTATTCTCAATATTTGCGACTATGTGCAATATCTGAGAACTTTCCAAAAAAATTGTTCCTTAACTTAGCTAAGTGGAAAGTGAGTGGCTATTTGGTGTTGTGAATTTACAGTGTAATTATCATGGAAGCAATCTACTAGCTAACAGTATTGAAAAAGTGTTGTTCCCACAACACAATGTGAATATTTAAAACTTGTTAACTAAAAATCTAATAGTGAAGTTGTCAGCCTAGAAATGAATTCTGTGATGAACTGACATTTCTTGGCTTCGCCAAAATTTTGTGCCAAACTTGATGTGAACACTTGGTTGCCAAAATTTGATGCGAACACTTGGTTGAACACTTTGTGTCCCACTACACTACCTCACGCAACTAGTTAGTATGTGTGAAAGCCCAAGTTCCAATCCAGGCTCTGTCTCTGGGGCTGTGCCCTTCTTGTCTGGCATTCTTATTTCCACCAGCAAGGGAGAAGATGAACACAAAGAAATGCTCACCTTCTGTAATTATTTGAGTACTTTTCCTTTATTGTTACCCTGATCCCCCTCAAAGATACAGAACTAGCAATGAGATCATAGACAGTTTGAGTTACTCGGAAACATAAATGATGTGTCTTTCAACCTCCTTCTAGTTGCCTTCATTCCCAGAGGAAAAAGGCCCAAGTGCTAGATCAGCATTAACTGGTTTGGGTCTGCGAGGCGAGTTGATTCTTAGATTCTTATGCAACAATAAACACAATATTATCCAGAGTAAACTCTGACTGACCTAAACTAATTTCTTGGAAAGTGTTCTAGGTATTTTCCAAAAAAGACTAGAGCACTATAGGAAGTTTGCCAGCTTGGCATTGTTTATCCAGAAAACCTGCCAAAAGTCTGGCCCCATTTGCCATTGTCAGTACTCTAGAGAGCAAGCATGTTCTTGCGCAAGAGACATTATGTGGCTAGAAATTAATCTTAATCAGTTGCTCCTTGTCCAGGGGTGGATGCGACAGAAGAAAGTCCGTGTTCTTTCAGAATCGATGTATTTTACAGTCTCTAGTGACACTAAATTCAATAGCTTTTTTTTTTTTTTTTCAGCAAAGGAGGACAAGTCCTTGTAAAGCCTGAAACGATGCTCAGGACCATGGATGGTGGTACCGAGTGAAGTCCCATTATCTCCCTCATCTCTAGCCAAAGCACTAGAATTAAAGATGTGATCAAAAACCTCTTACAGTTAGCCATGGTAGATTTCATTTTAATTATCCTTTGTCTACATTTCAGTAGCAGTGACCAGAATGGAAGTCTACCTAAAAAGGTCAGACCTTGATGAGCCTCATTAATCATGATGAATTTTTTTTTTGTAGATTTTTATTAAAGTTTATCCAAAATTATACAAATTTACAGGCCATTACACAAGCTTACAGACCACAATCCATTGTACCTTTTGCTTATGATCAGGAAGAATTCTTGCTCTCTGGGACCCTGGAACTTGAAGGGCTCTGGTTCACAACAAATAGCAACATGGGTAGGAAGGAAACACTGTATCATCAAGTTATATCAAAATATATCATGACATAATCCTGGCACAGCAAATGGCTTCATAGCATGTTTTAGGGACAGTATTTTGACAGTACTGTCAATTGCTAACCACTAGAATTGAATTTCTCACTTCTGATAGAATTCTGGGTAAGTTACTCTGCCTGGGCCCAGCTGGCTTACTGTCAGGTCAGGGGGATGGGCTGGGGCGTGCCATATGCTTTAGCGTTAAAACTCTAAAGTTTCTTGTGAATCTTGTCCATGCTCTTGTGAGGACAAGAGTTTATCTATTTCATCTGGTCAGGAGAAAGCACTTGTAGTACTAGCCAGTGCTGCATCTGCCTTTCCATCATGGATTACAGTAAAAAGAGTTCATCTATCTCTTTATAGCTCACACTCAAAATCCAGAGACCACAAAAGAGAATTACGGAAAAATATCTTCCAACAGCCAATACCTCATTTCCCTCTGGCTTGGCTCTTTGTTTCTGAGCCCCAAATAATATGGACAAATGTTTATATTTGTGATTGACTTAATAGGAATTTAAAAAAAAAAAGAAGAGGAGGGTCAGGTTGCTTTTGTCTGTCCAGAGATCAGTTTCCAAGTCTGCTTTTCTACGTTCTCTAATGTAATGGACCTGCCCAAGAGAGAAGAGAACAAAGACAGTTGTATGGGAAATCATATCCTCTGTCAAGCCAAGACCACCCAGTGGGTTAACGTAAGGACAGAGGCCAGGGAGAACCACAGGATAAATATTGAAAAGGATCTCTCCTTAGTCATGAGGAATGCAGCTCACAATGTCTCGTTTCTCTGTCTTCTTTATCTCTTACATAACCTGACACTCTTTTTCCCTCTGTTTGCTCTACTTTTGTGACTTCTGAAACTGATCACTTTTTCCTTTTCAATTTTGTATCTTGTTATGGGTCATTTTTCTAACACTAGAGATGCTAGGAGCTATAGACTCTGCCAGAGAGTGGCTCATAAATCTCATTAGTATTAAAAATTTAAAACCTCATGGAATTTGGACAAAACACAAAACTATTGTCAGAATGTTTGAAATCCTATGAAAATGAAGATAAATAATTTTAAAAGATAGCATAGTAATAAAAGAAGTGATAGTAGTAGCTGTTATTTTCTGAGTATCTACTATGAACTTTAAAAAGGCATCAAAAACCAAGTTTTGTTAGGTCAGTATCTATTACAAGGTATTCATCAAAGCAAAAATTTGCACCTTTTCAAAGGGGCTCCTGGAACATGTCCAAGGAATTCAGAAGCATGTTTTCTTTTTGAACTCTGACTCTAGTACTAGAGATGAAATCATGGAGGTTTGTGTCTTTCAAGAAGTTATGTTGGTGACTGACTGACAGTGGGCAAGCTGTGGTGACTGGTGCCACACTGTGGTGTGGACGGCTAAGAGAGGGAAGAGTGGACCCAGTTTGTCACCATGACCTTGTGGGTTTTCATGCCCCTTAATTCCATAATGGGAAGCTGGACTTGAGAGTGCAGAGTGAGCTAAGGCAATGGACTGGTCAGTTGGATAATAGCAGAGTCGAACTCTGAGGAGGACTGGCAAGGTGCCTTTTTAGGAAATTTCAACAACCAAGCACATTTACCATTTTCCTTCCTCTCTATTTGTAGGGTAATTTTAAATAATAATATAATAACATGTTCAGTGCTTCTTTTATTCCTGGCACTTGCTTAAGTAACTTACAGGTTTTATCTTGCTTATTCAAATAACTTTATGAGATGGCTAATATTATTTTTATCTGTTTGTTCATAGAGGTCTAATAACTCGCCTAAAGTCACACCGATGGTAAGTGGTAATTCAGGATATCTGACTCCTCATCACCATATTACATCACAGCTAAAATAATTCCCCTCTTGTATTACTACTTCCATACTACTCTTCCTTCCAAAATACTTATACTCTTTCTTGTCATTTTTCTCTCTCTTGCAAATTATCATGTAATGTTAAAATTTTTGGAGGCTGTATCTCACTTGGGAAGGTCAGACAAGTCACTCAAATACCTTGCACTCTAAGTGGAGTTGCCCTTTTTCTGTGGCACATGAAACATAAACACTTTCCCTAGATCAGAGTAATCCACAATATTTGCAAGAAACTTATATTACCCAATAATCAACCAGAGTCAAGTTGCAATAATTATAATGAAATGTGGTAAGTTATAATGACGACAAGAATCACAGAAAGGTCCAAAACTGCCTTCTAAATTATCAGTCTTGTTTGTGGCCATGTACACATACAATGTCTTCCTAATGCAGTTAGACTGAATTGCTGCCCCAATTATTATACAATAGGTTTAAATCATAGCAGAGCTCAGAAAAAAATTATCTTGTGCTAGAAATGAAGAGTGAACCCAACATTAGGGCTCTAGGCAACAGATGTATGATTGATGAACTCCTACTAGGCTTGATGCAGGGTCCCTGGTTGTGTTTTATGGCTCCCCCATCTTCACTAGATAATTTCTGAAGTCACATGTGTGTCAATTAGTGCTCACTAGAGAAAAGATTTAATGCAAGATATATAAATCTTGTAAATCCTTATAAAGTTTTACAAGGTAGGCTTACAATGGCCACCTGCAGAGTCAGGTGTGGAAGGGCGCAAAAGAGCTGTCTATATCCTGCAGATCCAAGGAGCACAGTTGAAGGTCGAAGGCCTGGAGCTCACTGTGGTGTCCCATGTGAGTCTGTATCAAGAGGTTGTAGAGTCTGTGCGGGAGGCCAGGAGATGACATCCAAGGTGAAGGTAAAGACTGGAGCCCCTCTGAAGAAACGGAAGTAAGCTCTCCTTTTTCATTTCCTTTTTATTCCATCCAGGCTACAAATCTGTTGGTTGGTGCAACTCACACCAGGGTGAGTGTTTTAGTTATTTTTTTCTCGTTGTTGGGACAGAATATTTGACACTTAAAGTTAGGGGAAGAAAGGTTTATTAGCTCACAGTCTGTAGAGGTTTTAGTCTATAGTCTATTGGGTCTGAGGCAGCGGGGCAGCGTGGCAGACCAGCAGCCGGCCGCAAAGTAAAGTGAGGAAAATGTAAGGAATGTATGTAAATCAGTAATGCAAACAAGCAGCTAATTAGCCTCTTTCTATATCTTTATCTAGGCTACCTGTCCCCAGGGCGGTCCGCACGCCCACCCCCAATTTCAGTCTCACAGCCTTGATCCCAGCAGAACAATGCCAAACCGATCAATGGATCAATTTAGTAATCACACACTCTAGATCCAGCTATCTCTCACCACATGAGGCTTTGGGGGGACATTAGACACAAACCATAACATTCCGCCCCTGGACCCCCAAAGACTCATGCATAGCCCATTATGTAAAAGGTATTTAGTCTATCTCTAAGAGTTGTTAAAATCTTAATAGTTTCAGCATTGCTGAAAAGTCTAAATCTAAAATCTCCTCTGAGATTTAAGGCGAACTCTTAGCTGTAAGCTCTTGTATAAATGAAAAGAAGGTTAAACACTTCTAACGTATAATGGCACAAGATAAGCATTACCATCCCAAAAGATATAAATAGGGGGATATAAAGGAATGGGACCAAGGCAATTTTGAAATCCCACAGGGCAAACATTAAGTCCTGGAGTTTTAGATGTAGTATTAGAGGCAATCTGTGGTGAAGTCTGAATTTTAAAGGGCTTGGGCGGCTCTGCCCCTATGGCACTTCTAGTGGTGGCAGCTCTCATGGCTTCTCTCTTGGGCTGGTTCTGTTCTCTCGATGTAGTTTTTCTCAGGCGATCTATATTCTTGGTTTCTCTAAACTTTTGGGGTCTCTAGTGTACCTTTGGCTTCACCGTCACAGCTCTACACACTGCCCTCTCAGGGGCACACTGCCTGGCCTCTCAGGCCTTCCTCTGAAATCTGGGTGGAAGCCTTCCTGACCCCACAACTCTTGTATTTTGTACGAACCTAAAACCAGGGCCACGAGGATGACTCCAGGGTCTGCCGCCAGCTGGAGTAGAAACTAGGCTTCTTTCTTGCTTCTCTGTGGTGGTCATGTGTCTGGATTGCTGAGTGTTCTGAACTAAATCTCGAGGAACAACTTCTTTAGGCCGCCGCCATTCTGGAACGTGGTGCTCTGAGGCATTTTTCTCAAAGCAAAATCTTTTACCTTTCTAACTCTGAGGCTGTAAAGGCTGGAGTCTTGCTGTTTCCTGTGATGCCCTTGGGCCATCTTTTCTTTCATCTTTTGAAATACTCAGCTTTTCTTTGCTGGTTTCTTCAGCAACGAGTCTCTCTTTTATTCTATCTTTGCAGGCCGCCTGCAGCACAACTTTATTGGTGCTTCCTTTATGTGTAAACTCACAACATTTTGAATCATTCTGCTGGGCTGTTTGCTCTTGGTTTTCAATATAAATCTGGCTGAAAGCCCCTAACAATAGCCATGCCACCGCCTCAACATTAGACTGCCTTGAAATTTCTTTTGTAAGATTAATTAGTCTGCCGCCCTTAATCTCAGTCTCAGGCAAAGTCTCTGGACACAAGCAAAATTCAGACAAACTTTCTGCCAGGCCATAACATACATGGTCTGGAGTCCAACAGCCAACGCAGTCCTTCTTCCCAGCAGAAACCTCCTGAGCTTGGTCTGTACCAGCAAATTTCTTCATTTTTAAAGTTTTCCTAATTCTTCTTCCTGCAAGCCAAGTCTAAAGGCTGCTAAACCACATGGTCAAGTATAGTCCCAGTAACGACCCCACTCCTGGTACCAAATTCTGTTTTAGTTATTTTTCTCTCGTTGTTGGGACAGAATACTCGACACCTAAAGTTAGGGGAAGAAAGGTTTATTAGCTCACAGTCTGTAGAGGTTTTAGTCTATAGTCTATTGGGTCTGAGGCAGCAGGGCAGCGTGGCAGACCGGCAGCCGGCTGCAAAGTAAAGTGAGGAAAATGTAAGGAATGTATGTAAATCAGTAATGCAAACAAGCAGCTAATTAGCCTCTTCCTATATCTTTATCTAGGCTACCTGTCCCCAGGGCGGTCCGCACTCCCACCCCCAATTTCAGTCTCACAGCCTTGATCCCATCAGAACAATGCCAAACCGATCAATGGATCAATTTAGTAATCACACACTCTAGATCCAGCTATCTCTCACCACATGAGGCTTTGGGGGGACATTAGACACAAACCAAAACAGTGAGTCTTCTGTTTTCAGTAAATCCCTTCAGCTACACCCAGAGCTATGCTGCTCCAATTTAGTTGGGCGTTTCTTACTCAAATTGATTCAATCAGTTAACTATCACACTGTGCTTATTTTCATAAGACAGCACAGGTGGTCTGTGGGAAGATTTAGGCGCCAGGCCCGGATACGGCCTCTATCACTTCCATTCCTATTCCACTGGACATGTGTGACAGGAGCTGGGGGATGTAGTTGGTTTGTGCTCCTAAGAAGAGAAGGAACTATGTTTGGAAATTACCTAGACGTCTGTCATAGTAAGCAAAGCAGCCACAACTTCTAAGCACTCTAGATAAATGGGCATTGGAGGAAGATGTACAAACTCCTTAAATCTTAAGTGCCTACATGTTTAGGATTGGTAGATGAGGAACCTCTAAATAAACTAGTACAGTAGTTAAATTCTTTACTGTGGTACATTCTCTTCTTACCTTACTGTCATCCAGACTTGATGTGCACATACTTTTCTTTCATCAGGGTAAAAGCATGATATCCATTTTTGCAACAAAAGAGAGTACTTTACTTTTCATTAATGAGTTCCTATATACCCAGTAAAGTTATTTTTTTGGTCCACGTAAATCTGTTTTCCTTTCACTATGCAAAATAAGCATGCATTTTCTGCTTTCTGTAAAAAGCCATGAATGTGAGTGAACCAGGTTAAAACGTCTGCACATGTTTTTAGAGGTAGAGGAGTTCAAGTGTCAAGGTCAAGTCTACTGATTTAGGGATGTATTCAGTCAGCTGAAAACATTAATTTGGTTTTCATATTTCTGAGCATTTGCTTAATATTCATTTCACATTAGAATTTAGTTTTACACGAAGCTTCAAACTTTGACTTTTCTGTTTGTCCTAAAAATTAAAGTTTATTGGCTAGAGAAGCTAATAAATTGGGAACTCAGGAGCAAGAGACGAGAAAGAGAGACTACACTTAGTTCTAGGTCCTCCCTTTGCTGTGTGGAAGCCTGTGCACACCTCCCACTCTCCCTAGTGTGCACACCCTCAGGGAGGTTGCCAGCCTCAGTGCCAGGTAGGAGGCTCACTGCCCCCGAGTCCCACAGCAAGTCTTCTTTCTCCGTGTCGTGCTTCTTTCTTCTCGCTGGCATCTCACCAATGCTTTTTCTTCTGCCAGGAGAGCCAGTTTTGCCTCTCAGCTCCTACTCGTCCTTCGGACATCAAAGTAAACCTCATAACACATCCTTAGGAAAATCTTTCTTGAACTACAAATAGATGTTGGGTTAGTACTTTTAATATACTTCATACAGCTGGATACTTCAGTGGAGCAGTTAAGCACAACTGCAGTCCCATATAGAAGCCCCTCAGCCTATGATAAGCTTACCTCCTGGAAAGGCCAGTATAAACCGAGAAGATCAGAAATCTAAAATGCTTTTAATATACTCACTCTACCAAATGTCATAGCTCAGAAACACAGCACACTGCAGAGTGTGGTTTGGTTACACTCGTGACCACGTGGTTCCTCGGCTGCCCAGAAGCTTGAGACAGTACTGCATACTGCTGTCCTGGAAAAGCTAGAACATAAAAAAGTATGGCTTCTACTGAAAGTGTATCACTTTTGCACCACCAGTTAAAAAAACCAAAAGCAAAACAAAACAAAAAAACATAAAGCAGACCATGATAGATCAGGGACTGTCTATAATTACTTATGAATTTGCTTGTACTGAATTTTGTTTCCCTCCTGAGAACAAAAGCTCTATGATGAGATCAGCCATTTGGCTTGTTTATCATTTTATTCCTGGTTCTTAGCTTACTGTCTGAATAAAATGAGCACCGACAGATGTTAATTCAATAAATGAATATTGCCCACATCCATAAGCAGTTTGAAAAGCTTTGCCGTCTCCCTTTTGAGGATGCCTGTGACTTTTTTCCAAGTATAAAACTGGAAGAATGCCCGTTCACACATCTTCCTATCTGTGATGAGAACAGCCCCAGTCTCTTTCACTGCTAAGACCTGGGGGTGGCAACCACCTATTTTTACTTACTGCTAACCCTGCTCCGCCCCAGAATCCTCAAGAGCAAACAAGTGTATCAGAAATAGTTCTGGCCAGCCACATGGAGGAGGTTTAGAAAGTGCGGTACACGAAGCTCTAACTGTGTTTGGACTTGTTAGTTGAGTGAGAGAAAGCTTGGGAAAACAGAAATTGTATTGAAGAAGTCTGAGGTCCTGAGAGGGGGTGGTGTCATCGCATCCAAATATATTGCTAATACTATGCTTGGTCTATTTCCCAAGTACGTTTTCTTTGTACCCCTGGGAATAATGCTGTTGGATTGTGCTTGAGGGTGACTCAGGTCTGAGCAAAAACACTGCACACTCATTTCCCTTTTTTGGCATCCACTCAGCCATCTGAGAGGACTTTGAGAACCCAAGGCAGTGGAGATCTTTTGTGATTATTCTACGATCCCATTTTTGCCCTCACCAGAGGGCTTACTGAGGATTTTCTCAAGGCTACAGCTGCAAAGGGTTGTCTCAGGTCAGTGGGAAAGACTGATCCATCTCCTGCAGTGAGACTAAATAAAACCATAAAGTCAACAGGGTTGTGTTTTTCACAGGGATCCTTGAATATACTTCGGTCATCCAGGGCCAGCCGACTGCAGTCAGCTCCATGTGTTGTATATCTGACTCAGGATTCTCCTACAGCTGGGACAGAGAAAAAGAGACCCAAAGAGAGGTGAATTTTCTGTGATCTGCAAGCAGGTGTCTGTGTTTCTGCTTTTGCTCTTATTTTTCATTTAAAATTTCATTATTTGGCTTTTATGAGATGACAAATGCAACTGTGATTCTTGCTTCAGTGATTTCTGGAGAAACAGGTACATAAATTGTACATGTTTTATGCTAAGCCCTGAGAGGTGTTGAACTATCTTGTAAAGAGAAGGAGCCAGCAGCTCCCACAGTAGTAGGAACCCTTCACATGGCCTCTTAGTTGGAACTTTCGTCCACCAGGCCTTTCCTCATGAGTCCTAATTTTGTGTCAGAATTTACTCTGTGCCTCTTCAGCACTCATTAGATCATTTTATCATAATATTCTGCACAACTGCTTTTCACAGAAAAGTCCCTCAAAGTATGGTTTGAATATCTCTTATCTGAAAATCTGAAATGCTCCCAACTCCAAAAAAATTTTCGAGTGCTGACACATTGCTGCGTATGGAAAATTCCACACCAAGAAACTTTGTTTTATTTACAAAATTATTAAAATATCATATTATCCTTAAATTAGGCATATAAAGTATATATGAAATATAAATGAATTTTATGTCTAACCCCGAGTCCCTTCCCTCAAGATACATGATTATGTGTATGCAGATATTCCCAAATCCAAAAAAACAAAATCTGAAATTTGAAATTTCTGGTATTGAGTATTTTAGATAAGGGATACTGAACAAGAAATTATTTCTCTTAAGTCATCTAGGTCCAGGACTTCATAGACTCTTTTCTCAGTTGTACAGCAATTCTAAAATCATATATTTGGTCATAATAATGTGGCTGGGTATCCCTTACACTCAGGATTATCATCTCCTTGCATACGTTCATGTCTTTTGTTGTAGATAATTGAGGAAGTGATTATATGCACATAACATCTACAATATCATGGCATATACAAAATTCTGGAGCATCAGCAAATAAGTGATCTGAGAACAGTAAGACAGTTAACCTCTTTTTTTTTAAAATTTTACACCAAGAACATGTATTGGTACATTTTACAAATAATGGTCACATTCATCACATTTATTTTGTACCTGTACATGATGCATCTTGGTTCTCCCCCCTCTTCCCCACCCCTCCCCTCTGTTCCCTCCCTCCCTATTTACAACAGATTTATTCATAATTTTCCATATTTTCCCTTTCCCTTTTTTTCTTTGTTGCTTTTCTGCTTTTCTCCCTTCTTTCTTTCTAGTATTCCTCTCCTTTGTATATTATCTTCCTTTTATATAATATCTATTACACCTCTTTGTCCTTATTTACAGTTACGTTTCTCATATCAGAGAAACAATTCGATGTGTACTCATGAGTGTCTGATTTATTTCACTTAAAAGTATGTTCTCAAGGAACATCCATTTACATACAAATGACTCCAGTTTGTCCTTTTTTATGGCAGTGTAGTACGCCATTGTGTAGAAAAACCACACCTTCTTTAGCCATTCATTGGTTGTTGGGCATTTAGGTTGTTTCCAAGACTTAGCTATGACAGTTAACCTCTTAATTCTCATATCTTTATTCTCTATGACTAGGTTTTACAAATCCTGCTTTATCAATACCTGAGTCTGATAATATAACCTGCTAACCTGTATCTATTGCACCCATTACCCATACAAATAATAAACTGAGTACATAAATACGGATTTCTCACAGGAATTATTTCACAAAATTTTCTTTTCTGTTTCTCTCCACCATCAGCCCTAGAATCTACTGCAAGACAGAGATTGCTACCTGACTTCTACTTTTATGTTTTGCTTCTTGGCCATTAGAGGTCAAATCTTCAGCTAGGTGTGCTACTACTGTGCTAAAGTCACAATTTCCAGCCTTTTCAGCAGCCAGCCTTGGCTACGTCATTAGGTTTCAGCCAGTGAGATGCAAATGCAACGGTTAAATGGAGTTTGGTGGGAGAAATCCCTTAAAAGAACATCTCCTGTCTTTGCTGCCTGTTTTGCTCATGCGATCAGGAGGTCTCTTGGGTTTTTTAGGGACAAGGATCTCAGGTTCCTAATGACTCTGGAGTCATGAGGATAAACTGATAAAGTGTTAACAGTTCTGACTGTTTTGTAATACTTTTTTTTTAAGTAAGAGACATCTATCTTGTTTAACTTGTGTCATTCTCAGTTTTTGTGTTATATGCAGCTAATACTGATGCAAACTTACACAACCGTCCACCATCCACTTTAATATCACTGATCCAGAGATCCCTGGACAAGTATAAGTATTTTGAATCTATGACTTTAAAGAGAAAACGGTAAAAGTGAAAGTGATGACTCTGATTTCAAGAGCTAAAGTAATTGCCAAAGTTCAAGGTAAAAATAGAGTTCAGAACCGCCCTTTCTCTGCTTTTTTGCCTTTTCTGTGAATTGTAGGATCGTTGAAATCACCAGCCTAGAAAAGTTTCCTCTGCTATCCAGTGTCTGTAGTTTCAAAGCATGACTTCTAAGCTCGAAATTGTCTGTAAGCTGTGCACATTCAAGGTTAGAGCCCTTCTGCAAATAGAATTTCGTTCCTGGGCCTGAACTAAAGAAATGAATTATGGTTTGTGTGCCCAGCTACTGGGCTCTAAAAAGGATGTTTGTTCAAATAAGAAATGAATTCAAGAAACAAACTACTCAAAGTGCTGTTCGCTATAACCCCAGCATCACAGCCGATCATTGTTTTCCAGTGAGACACAAATTTTACACTTTGTTCTTAGTGATGGTTTGAATAGGATACTAAACTCGTGAGGGTATCAGAGAGGAAAAGTCAGAAAGGACAAAGTCTGTGCCGCTTCTTCCAAACAAGTGAATAAAGTAGGAGGCACATTGTTCTTTCTATAAGTGTGTTCTTCAACTTTAATATACTCAGCTCACGTCTCCTTTTCTATTATATGTAGTCAGTATTAGAAACATTCCATAGATCAGTGAATCTACTTAAACTAAAAATTATGATGTGTAAGATATCTGACTCCCTTTTGGTAATATTGGAAGGCATAGAAACATACTAATTATCTTGAATGCAGTTGCCCCCAAATGGTGTTTCTCTCATTTTAAGTATGTGATAGTGTACTAGTAGTAATGTAAATATAATAAGAAAAGAAGACTGAAGAAAACTCAAATAAACTATGTCATCCTGCATGGAATCTCCCTCTTTTCAACCTGCAGAAATATTAGTATCTGATTAACAGTTGTTCCAGGTGATAATTATATAAGTAGTATTAACCTCCTGTTTGGCTAATATTCTACTTGAAAACTACTTAGTGAAAGCAAATGTCAGTCATGCATTGGGGATTATGTCACTCTCAGCCTCGGGCTGGTATCTCTCTTGATCTTTCCTCTTCCCGATGTCCAGGTTTTAGGAGCTTTGCAAGTATTTAGCATTCTCTGGAGATGTTTGCATCCTCTCCAAATACTGCTGTACAGGTATTCCAAATGGATTCGTCTGTTCTCTACATGTGTCCCTGACACGCTGCACACTAATAAGGGAATATTTTGTCATCTTTCTCAAAGTAAAAAGGTGCTTAGTGCTTTCAATAGCCTAATCTTTCATATTTTACTATTTTCATAAATTATTAAAATTGTACTTCTTTACTGTGTAAGAGAAATAAAAAGTTAGCATATTTGTTTTTACATGGGAATTGTAATCAGTGAAGGTCTGAGAAATTTCTCTCCTTGTAGCCTTGTATCCTCCAGCTCACCTTTCAGAACCCTGCTTAAGTCAAACAACAAAATTAGAAATTCATCTATTTCCCTAGAAGACTGGTTCAAATTACTTTCAGCCTCCTTCTCTTCCGCTTCTTTTTCTTTGATGTGGTAAAGCAACATTGAACTTGGAATAAAAATAACTGTCCTTTAGTTCCAATGCAGTGATCTAGCAGCCCTAGTTCTAGGGGAAAATCATTTACTCTTTGAGACTTAGTTTCTCATCTAGCAATGAGATGAAGGACAGCAGCCTGAGCCATGTCATCGGATGATCAGGACACCAAATGAAATGATAGACTTCTTTTGTTCATCATAAAATTCAACACATTTTTGTCATTTTTAGACTGTGCCTATGGTTGAGCATAACTACTAGGACCAAATCCGTTATTACCATCTTAGATGTGAAAACAGTTTTAAAGCTGTTAAGTTTATAACAAATGTTATCCTATGCAAATTCTACTTCTTGGGGTTTTCTTGCCTCTTAAATCTTACTGATTCAAACCCAGGACACCTGCAGCCAGAACAATGACACTACAGGCTTTTTAAAAATAATAACGCATACAGTAGGTGCCGATCCTAAATCTACTCTGAGAAGCTGGAAGGAAATTTTTCACAAGTCTTCGCAGATAGTAACAGGGTGAGGTGGGCTGATGTCGAGAAAGACACTTCCACCTGGCTTCATTCTCAACCAGTCTCGGCTCAGACACTGTCTCGGGGCTCTGCCCTGTTCTGTGTTGCACTTAGCACATGTTTGTGATGCACATGTTTGTGATGCACGCATGTGTGTTTGGGGTAGCAGCAGCCTTCCTAACCAATCTAGTCTGTCTTCCCGACATGGTCTTTTACTCTCAGTGGTTTTTTCTTGAATGCATCAGACAGTCTCTCTCTCCAAATTCCCAGTTCTTCCAGAAAGATCGTTATTTGGTAGAGTGAGCATAAGATTGGGATTTTGATCTACCATACTCCAGCAAACAAGAGAGAGAAGCCTCTTAGCCACTGTCTGTCTATATTTTAAGTTCTCCCAGATTCATAATCAATGCCAGTTTCTTCACTGCCAACATATTCTCTGTAAATTTAGACACTATGTGTTAAAGATCCCTTCCAAAATGTAGCATTATAGGTTTTCATTGGTTTTTCTGGGGCTTGTTTACAACAACAGTCTGTGGCAGCATGTTTTGGGACTACAGCAAAAAATCAGAATGTGAGAACCATCATTTCATGGAACTAGTTATATGTATGTCCAGAGCATGTTGAAGTATTCTGTCCTCATTCTCCCAGCTTTCTGTGATGCTTGAACATTCTGAAATAAACATTTAGCTTGTAGATGATTTTAGAGGAAGCATCATTGCATTTCAGGGTTTTGCCATGAGGGAATCAATATCTTTCCTTTTCATGACTAAATCTTATATTTATGTAATCAGCCGAGGTCACTCTTAGACCCCATGCTGAGAGCAGCGACAACTGCTAAAGAAAGTTTTTTAAAAAGTGAAATAATGATAAATATATTGAAAGAACCCTCCTATCATAGATTGGTAAAGAGGACGCTGATGACACATAAGGTCAATAAAACACAGGCGCGTTCTGTCTGTCAAGAATACTGATTCTCTCTAAATCTCAAAAATGAGAGAATAATCAGCGTACACCCAAGCTGAGGCCTCATATTGTCTACTGCCTTTCTGAGTACTGTACACCGTGCTAGGAGCTAGTCATCCTGTTGTTGACAGTTGTGACTGTGCTTACACATTTGTGCTTGGGACTTCCAGTTGTGGCACTGAGTCAGGAATGAAATCTGAGCTACTCTTTCCAAAATGCTGCTGACCTTCAGCAATCATATCTCAGAATAGGAACCTTGGGACAAATATGTGAAAACGTTTAAACAGCAAGGCCATATGATACTTCCTTTTCTCCTGCAGTCTCAGGGGTCTGTGTCAATATGTGGTGATGTGTTGTCTTTGGGCCAAGGTAGCAAGATCTATGCTCCCATGTGTGTTTTTGTAACAGGAAAAACTACCTGAATTCTTCATGTCCAGAGTCAGTAGAAAGGCAATGAACTCCCACATTGTTTATTGACCTTACTTAAGCATTTCATACCAACGTGTCTGGCAGCTTTGAGCACTATTATGTAAGTGGGGTTACCCAGAAATGATTGCCAACATTCTGAGAATATTTCGTGATCAAGGATTTGGCGAATTCAGAGTGAATGGCATTGCCCCTAACGCATGCTTTTTTATAAACAGATTTCAACTCTGAAGTAGACCTTGTACAATTATCCTCTTCTGAAAAACGTAGTCTTGCTTGGCAGTCCAATCAGTGTACATCGATCCAAAGACCCATTTGCAACCCTCCAGTAGCTCTCATTTGCACAAACTAACACTCTTGAGAAGAATCACTGTGGCAGAGGATGGAACATTCTTTGCACACAAAGGCAAAGCTGCACAATAAACTACCTGTGGGCTCAGGAGGGAATCGCAGGTTGAAAATTAGGTTGGAGAATTTATTCATTCAAGTGTTGAGTATCAAATCCTTCTGGGAAAACCCCAGATGTAGCCAAGAATCCTTGGCACGAGCGTGTGGCTGAGAGCCCGACTCTTGGCTGTCTGGGCAGGCGAATGATACTTGATTCTTCTAAGAGACAAAGACTTAGAATCCGATCTGCAGACCTGTCTCCAGACAGACAGAGATAGAGAGCAAGTTATGTGTTTAGAAGGGAAGACTGGTCCAGGAAGTTGTGACTGAATGTTGTGACCCAAATTGCTAGAGACAGGATGGGTAACCCTCATTGTAGGAAGTGTTTGGGCTTCAGAGCAAAACGCTGGAGGACAGACTTTAGAATCTTGACTGTCACCAGCAGGTTACTTAACCTGTGAACTACCTTTGAGGAGGACGATAATCAGGACACCAACCCGAGCTTACTGTGGAGACTAAATGAAGATTGTTAACCATAGGGATGGTCTCAGGAGTAATAAAGTCTTAAGCAAGGGGAGATGAAATAATAGGAGACTTAAATGAACAGACCTTTAAATTATCTCTTCAGAGTAGAATAAATTCAGGGCCTGAGACAGACTCACGCACAGACAAATATTTGGTCCAAGGGGTACAGTGGAGTAGGCTGCTTAGTAAGTGGCACTGGGACAACTAACCATCCAAATGAGAAAAAAAATAGGGTCCACAACTTGAACCCATAATACATTTTTGCTAGGATTGATTAAGAATATAAATATAAGAGACAGAATTATAAAGTCTTTATAAGATAGCTAAGATGGCTTCCGAAGCCCAAGGGAGGGAGTGCAGTGGAGCTGGGGAAAGACACAGAGAGCTCTGTGTATTTGATAATAATTCTTTAAGCCATGTGTTTATGCTTTCTGCATGTTTTCACATTCATGATCTTTCTTTCCTTTACCTTCTCCATGTTCTCCTTCCCTCCCATATTCTTTTTCAGCATGTCTCATAGGCCATTCAGAGACAAATACTATTTTTAATGGGCAAAAGTATAAATATTTTATTTATATGATAATATCAGGAGGCAAGTTATAGACACACAGTGACATTGTTTGACACAGTTCATTGTTTGAAATCAGACAGGCATACACACAAAAACAAATATTGATTCTCTCTCCCTCCCTTTTAAATTTCATCTGCTCTTTGTTCTCATATTTTGCCCAGTCCTTCTATCCCGCTATAGCCCCCAATCTTTTCCTGTTTGCTCTGACTACAACCCCTAAATCATTGCTTCCCTTCTGCTTCAAGCCATTCTAGACAAGTTGCATCTTCCTGTTGGTGGATACATTTCTAGCTACTCTGCTTTCTGATGTACTTCCCTAAAATGCTTCCTCCTCTTCTTTTTCTTTTTTTTTTTTTTTCAGTTTCACCTCATTCCAAGTTACTAGCCTTGGAATGCCTTGATATAGAGACTATATTCCCATTTTGTGGCCTTACCTTTGGATCTACATTAAGAAAGATTAAAAATAGAGTTCACAGAAAAATTGGTAAAATAATAGTTCTTTATATTATCAATGTTAACTACAAAGTGGATCTTAATAAACACTTCAAAATAAGAAAAAGTAATACATTCACCATTTAAGTTAAGCATTTAAAGCGAGTTAATATTCAAACAGAAAGAGACAGTACTGACTTAAATCTAAATTGAGTTTGTCTAATACAGTCATTGGTAATTAGTGTTTTATCTAAATATTCTTCTTTTAAACAGAGTTCTTTTGAAGTACAAATGCTTATATTATTTGTTAGCCACTCTAATCTTTCTGTTGTTTCCTCTCTGCATAGAAAAATCCTGGTGAGTTTTTCTGTCCCACCATACCCGTACTCAGTTTGTAAGCAAAATATGTAGAAGGAAATCCTCCATTTCTTAGTGAAGTAAGAGGGTGCACAAACACCCAGAAATCTCCAGGCTTTCAGTATTTCTCTGGATGTAATGTCCCAGGCACACCAGATCTAGAATAATTCCTCTACCATCATTTTCTATTCTTGTCTTTCTTTTTTTCTGCCCCTAACTTTGATGAACTGATGCTAGCTTCTCTATGGTTATTTTTTCAACCTATAGTGGTCCTGAACCCTTTTTCAGAGGACGTATGTACTGGATTCATTTTTAGGGGATGGGCAAGCACTGCCTCTAAGGTACTCCTATTTCCTCTGCCTTGTGTCAGAAAGAGATCAGAGAGACAAAATCCACAGTGTTTCCAGAGCATTAAGACATGGTACAAAGTCTGGCAGTAGGCTGGCGGTAGGAACAAAGTCAGGAAGAGTGTAGAAATCAATCCAATGAAGATCAGAAGAGCAATATTTGAGTCAGAACAGAGGGTGTTGACCCTTTGTTGATTCTTCTAACCTTTAAAGTTTAGCTAATTTGTCCTGGTTTGAAAAAGGTGCCAGGATAACACTGCAGAGAAGATTATAGATAACAAAGTAATTAGTTCCTTCACTTATTCATTCATCATCTGCACTGTGCCCACTTTAAAGAAAGAATATAAAAGAAGCATAACTTGTGATCTAAGAAAAACAAAAGGAGAGAGAACACCCATGGCTACTACAGTCATTTAGGAGAGGAAGGAATTTCACTAGCCATGATGATGCAACATGTCTTATAGAGAAATGCTATCTACACTGGAGCTTAAAAGTAAGGTTTATTAAGAGAAGTGGGAAGAAAGCATTGCCAACAGGAGAAAAGTTTTTTTTTTTTTTAAATTAAGACAACCTGTAATACAAGGATGTGCCTAGAATGTTTGGGAACAATAAAAGGACAAAGAGAAGAAATGATTGTAGAAGGAAGCAACAGGACATAAAATAAGGTTTCAGGGTGATCTGCCAAGTAGAGACACTAGGGCAGCGGTAGCAAATCTATGGCGCATGTGCCACAGCAGGCATGCAGAGTGCTCTACGTTGGCACATGAGCCGAGTTGCCCCAGCATCAGCCCATCAGCTGAGCATCAGATAACAGCACACACAGGCGCCACACACATGCTCAGAAAGGAGTAGCAGCATCAAGGGGTGGTCTTGAGTTGAGACCCAAGCTCCAACTTGTCCCAGCTTTTTCAAGGCCTGTCAGTGCATTGCCAAAGGTATATATGTGTTTGGACTGGCTGTGAGTTTTAATACATTCCTTCTTTACTAACACAAGATGTTAGTTTTGAGTTTTCTTATGAAAAATTCGAATTTAATATCTAAGATTTAGTGAAGAGTTGTCCTAATTAAGAAACTGAGATTCTTTTAATGTTATGCTGTCCCCTCGGCATATTTGAATCTGCAGCATCATATTTAATTGTTTGTGAAGAATTTATGAAAACAAGAGCAAAGATATAGACATACTTACATATTTGCTTAGACTGGCTATAATTTTAGCAGAAGCCCCCACAAGGTAGGCAATACACTCAGATGTCTTTTTCAGAGCAGGCCAAAAGCTGGTGGTCAGTGGAACATTGCCTGCTTGCACTGGTGTTCAGTAAATTCAAGAGGAACCCCAGCTGAGAATCACTGTCCTAAACTGTTTATTCAAGGACTACCCAATTGTTTAATGTTAACTAATTGTGTTAGCTATTTTTGGTATACAGATAGATTTGTATTGAGCATTGGCCACGTTTGTGTGTGTGTGTGTGTGTGTGTGTGTGTGTGTGTGTTTGTAGGCTAAAAATCTTAAACACCAAAAAATGACCAGAGCAAAAAAAAGAAAAATTGAAAAAGTGAAAGATCATTCCAAGAGCGCTGGGCAGAGTCATTTGGAGTGGCTGAAGGCAATGGGAAAGCATCATGTATTCTGTGTAGTGGAAATGTTGTGTGTAGCAATCAAGTGTTAGATGGCACTTTGACACCAACCACAAAAGTGCTGCCAAACTTGGTGAAACTAAAAGCAAAGAGCTTCCTGCAAGGAAACAGGAAATATCATTCCCAGTGTCTTGGTTTTTGCAACTGTCTTTCTAAAACAAATCCTCTGCCAACTGCCAGCTATCAAATTTCACTGTGCATAGCAAAACATGGTAAGCCCCTCTCTGATAGAGATTTTATCAAAATGGCTATGTTGTCTGGGGGTAATTCCCTTTGTCATGTTTTCCCACACAAGGGTAAAACTACGCAATGAATCTCTGAGATGCAACTTAATAGAAATACTGTTAGAGATTAAGTCCTGCACATGGCAAGTGATGTTAGTCAGCAACTCACAACCAACTTACAAAAGGCAGCCTGTTACTCCATGTGGTTGGATGAAAGCACAGATGTAAATAATCATGCAAGGCTAGAAGTAATTTTGGGTTATGCTGTTGGTGACATCATGAGACAAAAACTGGTGCACCTGGTGTCTTAACCTGGAAGAACGCAAGGGATAGATATCTACAGCACTGTGATGGAGGTTTTTTTTTTGCCACAAGACATAAGAACAGAAAAAGTGGTTTCAATTACTAGTGACAGGGTACCTTGGACAGTGGGGGCAATATCTAGTTTCATACAGTTTTTCTTGAAGAAACAAAACATCCAATCATTCAATTTCATCAAGTAGCTCTTTGTGCCAGAGAAAGTCGCAAAAAATTAGATGATATTCTTAAAGGTGTCACAAAAATGGTGACTTACATAATGGTTCATGCTCTTAATTTTTAACAATTTCAAGCATTTCTTGATGAGGTTCAGGCACAAAGTGTAATGCTTTACTTATGTACGATAGTGTTGGGTGGCTGAGCAGAGGAAGAGTCCTGGAGAGACTTGTAGCCTGCCTGGATGAAATTAGGCTGTTTATGAATAAAAAAGGGCAAGAATATTCACAGCTCACTGATATGGCCTACTTTAACAACCTTATGGTTTTTACAGTTTTTACATTATACTTCAATGTACTAAACAAAAAACTACAAAGTGTAGGAAAAATAGCAGAAAGGATGTTTTGTGATATCAAGACATGTGAGAGAAAAACCACAGGTTTTTGAAAGAAACCTTGAAAGTGGGCAGCTGAAATATTTTCCAAATAGAAAAGTACATTTACAAAATTTGCAGACAATCCTATAAGCCATCAGGAAATGTACAAGGAATTTTCTAGCACTGAATCAGCTGCAATGGAGAATTTTAGTAACAGATTTTTACACTTCCATAAGATGGACAAAACCCTGTGTTTTCATACTCCTCCAGGTAAAGCCAAATTTGAAGAACTCAATCTTTCCTGCTTCAACCGGTTAGATTTTAGAAACCTAGAAATGAAGCTATTGGAATTTCAAGAAAGCTCTATCTGAAAAAATAAATTCTATGATCCATGTGTAACAGTTGAGAAGACAGCGTATGAAGGGATGACAAAGGACAGCATAGTTCTGAAAATGAAATCTTTAAGAGTGTGAAATTCTCCACCAAGTAATTTTAAAGTCAATGAAAGCACTTGGGACTGCTTTTCTTACTTTGTTTTGATCATCTTATGCTTGTGAGCAGCTGTTTTCAGCTTGGAATTACATCAAATATTGTACGAGAAATGAATGACCTGAGGGTTGGAGGTGTTGCTCTCAAACTAACAAAGTACCAGCCAAGGTCTGACAAATCATCAACATGCATTCAACAGCAAAGATCATATTAATTGTGCAAAAGCACACCAAATGCAAACTTTTACATTTAGTAAAAACTGTCTGTATCATGCAAAGCTCTACTATTGTGTTTTTCTTTTAAGACAAAAGGTATTAATGTATGGGTTGTTTTTTCTAAACTAAAACCTCAGTATTCAGGCTTAATCGCCATGTTGGAACTGTGATAAATAAGTGACCTCTGTGTTGCAGTTTGGCTACTCATCTCTAAAAGTTTCACCATCACTACAGTAGGGTATTTTCTGTGGAACCTTGGTTAGTTTGATCTGGTAGTTGAGAGCAGCAAGGTTAAAGAGGGGGAGGCAGAGAGCCCTTCAAGGATGATGTACAAGGTTTAGATGAAAAGGGCCAAGTGAGGATGCAGAGCAAGGGAAGGAGGCTTGGGAATACTGATCAATCATTGTCTGACGGAATATTTTAAAACCAGGATGACTCAGAAAATAAAGACTAAATGGGTAGCCTGAAGCAGGCATAGTGAAAGGAGAAGAGGTTGTCTTTTAGGGTGGTGGTTTGTTTATGGGCTCTCACCGGCAAGAGATTCAGATCATGCTTAGTGCTGGTGGGCAGCCTCACTCTCCTCTGTCATTGGTGACTTTGCAGTCACTGCTTTACCCAAATCTAAATTCTGAGGTAATTGCATTACTCTGAGGCAAATTTTATGTGTCATTATTAGTGAAAAATATTTGCTGTAATTTTTTATTAGAGAAAATTTTATATACCATTATATATCATAGTTGCATATATATTATATATATAGTCTTCTGAGATATTGACAAATGATATTATGAAATTTTCAGAATTAGTAAGAAATTTAAAATAGTATTAATTTCACTTTTATTCTGTATTTTTATTTAAATTTATAAGTTATTTTTTACCATGTAAACCATATATTGAAATATTGGGAGGGTTTGTATATCTAACATTTATAAATAAATAAATATGCATATATTGGAAGTGTTAGCTCTTATTTTTTAAATGATAAGCATAAGTGATGAAAACTTTTGGAAAAATAATACAGAATAACGAGCTCAAATTTGTATCAGCACGAGGCATAACTACTATCTAACATATGCAGTATACATAAATGTGATTCGTGTAACTGAAAGAAATAGAGCCAGGAGGGATTCCTCTCCTGTGCTCTAGCTATGGGCTTGAAGTTGTGGCTATAAGTCATAGACCCAGTACCGTCATCACAGTATCCAGTGAAAATATAGGTTCATCTTTTTCCATGGAAGCAACAGACTACAATTCAGTATCAAACTGGAGAGATTACTTAATTTTTCAAGACATATTTTGAACTTTTATTATGAGCTTAATGGGACATTTTACTCACAATGTATATTAAATCATATATATGTATATTCTGAGCATAGGATTTACTATAATGAATATCTATTTATGTTATTATTCAGATTCCACAAATAACAATCGTTTGCTGTACAGTACTTTCTCCAACTAGCCTTACTTTGTTTTAATTGTTTGCGTTTCACAGCAAATGTCTAACATTATATTATCTTGCCTAAGTTTTTTCCATACAGGAATAAAATTAAAAATATTATCTCATATAGCCTTGTCACCCAGAACAAAAGTAAGAATTCTTTAATATTATCTAATAGTCTATCCATTTTTACAATTCTCTAATTGTCTCTAAAATTTTGTCTTGGAAGTCAGATGTGTTCACTTATTTATTTTTAATAATAACATCTAAACAGGGTCCACACATTTGAGGAAAATGTCTTTTGCTTTCCATCCCCCTTTGTAAAAACTGAAACAATTTTAATGTAATTATCAGTATGAATCCTAAGTGTATATTTCAGTTACTTTTGATAAATGTGCGCACATGTGAAACTCAGACCCTTATCAATATGTAGAACATTTCCATCACTTTAGGTGGTTTTCTCATGTCCAGTTCCAGTCAGTCCTCACTCCCACCCCAGGAGCAATCATTCTTCATGGATTGGCTTTGACTGTTTTAGAACTGCATATAAATGTGATTATAGAACATATACCTTTTCTGAGTCTGGAATTTTTTTTTCCCAACATAATGTTTTTTGGAATTCATCCATATTTTTTCTTGCATTAGTCATTCGTTCTGCTTTTAGGAATACAAATTTAATGGTGCATATAAATGATGCAAAATATTGAGTTACACTGTGACATTTTCGTACATGCATATAACGTGTTTTGATCATATCCATTCCCACATTGCCAGCATTGCCTCTCCCCTTCCCACAGATCTCTTCCTCTTGTCTGATAGTCTCCATTCTACTTTCAGTTCATCTTTTTGCCTGCTGGGTTCCACCTAAGAGAGAAAACATGGGATACTTCTTTTTTTCTGAGTTTTGTTTAATTTTCTTGATGTTTGTTTGGAGGTTCTAGGAGGGGAGTGCAGCTGCTTGTATACCCTTGACAGAGGAAACTGTCTTGCTCTATCGGGGCTGGTCGTCCTCTTTGACCTAGCGTGCAGCTTCGGGAGGGATGCACATGGAGCAGTGAGGGAGGAAGGGGATGCCCGGCTAGCCAGCCAGATCAGCCGAATCAACTCTGGTGATCAATGGGGTGACAGATGTTGCAGCCAGATCGCCCTCACAACCAGCTTAATTTTCTTAACATGATGATCTCCAGTTCTTTCCATTTTCCCAAAAATGACATGATTTTGTTCTTTACGGTTAGATAATACTCCACTATGTCTGTACTCTGCATTTTCTTTATTCATTAATCCCCTGGTGGGCGCCCAGGCTGATTACATAACTTGGATACTGGGATTGTCTACAATAAACGTGAATATATACGTATCTCTACAATATGCAGAGTTTAATTCCTTTGGGTAAATACTGAGGAGTGGTATATCTGGTTCATATGGAAATTCTGAGACTTTTAAGCAAATTTCATAGTGTTTTCTATAGGGTCTGTACTAATTTATATTCCTTCCAATGGTGTAAAATGGTTCATTTTTTCCTCACATGTTTGCCAGTATTTATTCTTTTTTGTATTCTTGATGATAACCATTCAGAATATTGTTAGAAGGAAACTCTGTGTAGTTTTAATTTGCATTTACCTGATATAGATTTATTCAATATTTTTCTTATGATTATTGGCCATTTATACTTCTTTTAAGAAATGTATTTAGTTCATTTGTCCATTTATTGATTGGATTACATGTTCTTTTGGTGTTACGATTTTTTGAGTTCTTTATATATTCCGTATATTAATTGTCTGTTGGAAAAGAAACTGGTAAAATTTTTCTCCTATTTTGTAGACGATTTTTCCCCTGCTGATTGTTTGCTTTGCTGTGCAGAAGATTTTTAATTTGATGCAACTCCATTTGTTGATTCTCACTATTATTTCCTCAGCTAGTAGAATCCTATTCAAAAAGTCACTGCCTGTGCCTAGATCTTGAAGTATTTTCCTTGTTTTCTCTAATAGTTTCAAAATTTTGGTCCTTACATTTAGTTTTTGATTTGTTTTGGGTAGATTTTTATGCAGTCTGAGAGACAGGGATCTAGTTTCAATCTTATACATCTGACTATCTGGTTTTTCCAATATCACTTGTTTAAAGGCTCTCTTTTCTTCAATTTGTATTTGGCACCTTTGTTGAGAATCAGATGTCTGTAGCTATGTGGGTTTATTCTCGAATCCTCATTTTTACTCTATTGGTCTATGTCTCTGCTTTCATTAGTGTATCTCTATAACATTTTAAAATTCGGTACCATAATTCTTCCAGCATTGTTCTTTTTCTTAGGATTGTTTTGACTTTTTGGAATAGTTTGTGCTTCCATATGAATTTTGGGATTCTTTTTCTAGCCGTGTGAAGAATTTCATTGGTGTTTTGATAGGGATTAAATTGAGTCTATAGATGGCTTTCTGTAACATGACCATTTAATATATATATTTATTTTGTGTGTGTGTGTGTGTGTGTGTGTGTGTGTGTGTGTGTGTGTGTATGCTGGGGATCTAACTCAGGGACTTGTGCTTGTTAGGCAAGTACTCTACCACTGAGCTAAATCCCCTAACCCTAAACAATATTAATTCTGCTGATCCATGAGCATGGGAGGTCTTTGCATAATCCAGTTTCTTCAATTGCTTTTTTTAGTATTTTATAATGATTTAAAATTCCAACATACAAATTTATAGGATACAAGATGTGATGCAATACAGACTAAAGGCATATAAAATCAGTAAAATAATAGACTATTCCACAAATCTTGGAAAAGATATGGACATCCATGCAGAGGAGGCATTAGACCCTCAAATAAACATGACCAGAACAATACTTCCCATGTCATATTATAGTAGAAGTGCTAAGAGTACAGACAAATAAAATATATTTGCAAGAGAGAAATTCTAAGTTGTCCATAAACACAAATTCATCAGAACAACAGCATAAATTTCAACAGAAACTCTAAAGGCCAGGAAGGCACAGAAAGAAGTACTGTATTCCAAGCCCTGACAGAAAACAATTGCCAGCCTAAAGTACCATACCCAGCAAAGCTATCCTTCAGAATTGAGGGAAAAACAGACCTTCTAATGTAAGCATAAATGAGAGAATTCATGATCACTTAGTCACCATTATAGAAGGTACTTAAATGAATCCTATGCACAGAAGAATAGATAAGCAACTGGAAATTAGGGAAAAATCAACATTAGAAAAATAACAATACGACAAGAATTAGCACATACCTTTCAATAATAATGTTGAATGTAAATAACCTTAATTCTCTAATTAAAAGACTGACTGGCAGATTGGATTGAAAAAAAAAAAAAAAGACCCAGCTGTTTGCTATCCCTCCAAGGAGGAATACACCTCCCCGGCAAAGGTACATATGCCCTGAAAGTGAGCGGATAGAAAATGATGTTCCAAACAACTGGAATCTGAAAGCAAGCAGGAGAAACTGTATTCATATCTCAGAAAGCCAAGTCAAAAGTCAGGTAGAGAAGACCCAAATTAATAAAATTAGAAATGATAAAGTTTATATTAGAACTAATATTACTGAAATCTGTAAGATCACAAGGTGATTAATACAGAAAATGGTTACCAGAAGTCAGGTCGTTGCTATCACTATACCTGACCGTGTGGCTCCGAAGCCTTTGGAACTGGTTTGTGGGAAAATTTTGGAAAGGTTTGGAGAGACATGCTAGTGAAATCCTAGAATGTTGTAAGCTTCATGGGTGAGTTTGGCCACAGTTCAGAAGCCCAGAATACTGACAGGAATGTGTACAGTAAAAGTATCTTATGAGATTTTGGTTGGGAATAAGGCGTCTATTGGGAATTGGACTAGAGTCCATGCAGGTTACACTGTCAAAAGAAAATTGTCTGAATTTTGTTCATGTCCTGAAACTTTGTAGGAGGTTAAGTTTAAGGGTAGTAGATTAGTTGATCTGGTAGAGAAAAATTCACAGCAGCCTAATTTTCAAGTTGTGACATGGATACTGATGGTTGCTTTTAGCCAGATTTATAGTGAGAATTAAGGGCAAAAAGCAGAGCAGAAAGATTTGAAAGATTTAAATTTTGCCCAGAAAAGAGGCATGGATATAGTTTGGTCAAAAGAAGGTACAGTCGCTGAACAAATTGGTGTTAGTAAAAGGAAGTCAAGTGCTTTGAACTGGGACAAGAAGAAAGATGCCCCGAGATCACCTCATAATTCAGCAAAACCCCATCCATCGCAGAATCAAGTGTGCCAAGTCATAAACCTTTCACTTGAGAAAATAGTCCCTAAGCCTTTTACCCAAGAAGGGCTGCCTAGGAAATTGGTCCTGGAGATTGATTTCACTGTGCTCAGTCATCCAGATCCTCAGAGGCTACTGAAGCAATGGTCCAAGAGGGACTGGCTACTGTTTGTCGTGGAAGCAGACCTTGGTGTTATCCACATGACGCTGGATTTTTTTGGAATGCAGAATGCAAGAGTTGTGGGGTTACAAAAGCTTCTGACCACATTTAAAAGAAATTCCAGCAAGGCTAGGCAGTGTGCACCTGAGAGGGAAATGCATAAAGTTTTGAGAATAATATTGAAAGTACAGTGGAGACCCCAAGAAGTTGGGATGGCAAGAATGTGGACCATCTGTCAGGGAAAGCTGCAGGTGATGGCAAAGGCAGCCCAAGAAAGAGGCCCAGTGGGCTGCAACTGGCAAGGTCATAGGGGTGGGGGTGCCAAAACCCTTTGCAACTTATTTCCCACCACCATGTTCCCTGGATGTGACACATAGAGTTACAAGATTTAATTTTGCCTGGCTCATCTCAGCCTTGCTTTGGTCCTACTTTTTCTATTCCCATATTCTTCCTATTTGGAATGAGAATGTTTACCTTATGCCATTGTATATTAGAAATATATAACTTGGTATTCGAATTTTACAGGAGTCACAACTAAGCATTTGCCCTGAGTCTCAGAGGAGACTCTCTGGTTGGACTGTTGAGTGATGCTGGAACTATTGAGGCTTTGGAGTAGTGCATTTTTAGTTATACACAGGATAGTTGTATCGTGTTAAGCAGAATTATAACCTTGTTATTGTGTTTATTTGGAGCCTAAATATACTTTAAGGTGATGTGATTAGATTTGACAATGGGTAGGTTGTAACATTTAATCTTAATTATCAATTTGGATGGATCAAGAGACTCCTATAACGATAATTGTATCATGTGGGCACTATACTAATCAGTGGATTAATCCACTGAGGTTTACAGATGAATGTGCTATTACAAGGTGGGCCCCACTTGGATGAGGTGGGTGACGGGGCATGCTTTTGATGATGTATCTCTCACGTGCACATCTTCTGTGCTGAGGAAGTAAGCTGGCCAAATATAGTACACTTCATTTGTTGTGTTTCTCAGGGATCATTGTTCTTCAATGCTTAATGTTCAATTTTTTTTTATAATTTATTTTATTTTAATGGTACGTTTTAGATGTACATAGTGATAACATTCATCATAGGGGATTTGTACCCATACGTGATATATCTTGTTGTTTCTTTTTTTCCCATTCCCCTCCCTTCCTTCACCCACTCCTCCTTCCCTATTTACAAAAGCTTTGTTTCCATTTTTTCCTTTCATTTCTTATTTCTCTTGTCCCTCTGTTCCTTTCCCCCTCCCCCTCCCTTGTTCCCTTTCCCATTTGGACATTTCCTTCCCTTTCCCAATATAATACATTTTAGTCTTTATTTACACTTTCAGTTTCTCACACCAGAGAAACAATGCGGTATTTAAACATGCGTGTCTGATTTGTTCAATGTTTTAAGAGCTATTTTTAAACATAATTTGTTCATGTTTTTAGTTGTTTCAGAAAGTAGGATAAATCCATACCCCAATATCTTACATTAATCAGAAGCACCACTGTATAAATCTGTTGGAAGTCAGCTTTATGGGAGGAATTGCTAAGAAATAGAGAAATCGAGTGACAGTTGCAAAATTGTGTTGGCCAAATGAACAGGATGACTGTACTTGTGGCCAGAAAAATAGCCTGGAAGATACTGGATGCTTTATTCTATGCCCTGGATCTGGAGAGTCAGTCAGGATGATGATTTCTCCTAGACAATATGGCCCTAGGAGTAGCTTCACAAAGTTTGCTTAGATCTATCAAGAAAATCTAGTGAGGGATTGTTATGGTTTGGATAAAAATATCCCCTTGAAGGTCTTACCACAAGCCTAGAGAAATGGAGCCAGCTGACTAAGGATGAAACCTCTGAAACCATGAGACGAAATAGACCCTTCCTCCTCTGTAGTTACGTTCTTGCATATGTCATCACAGTGATGCAAAGCTAAGTAACAGAAGGCTCTTAAACAAGGCTGCGTCCAGGGAAAAGGAAAGAAGATTAAAGCAACGTATGGACCTCAGCCTTGGGTTATGCAATTTATACTCGTCCTTTTCACAATCCTCTTGGCAGCTTCTCTCTGCTTTTCTACTGTCTAAGCAGCAGAGTTCCTTCAACTATCACTGCATGATTTTTTTCTATAGATTCAGAATTCACTCCAAAGCATCAAACACACATAAAAGACCCTGCAAACAGTAGTTGTCAATGCAGAGTGTTGACTGGTTAGCAAGGCGACCAAAGAGAGATATAGCAAATGCTTTAACATTTCATCTTATTCAGCCTCTCCTTTCAGCACTGAATGAACATTTATTTATTTCTCAGTTTTTGGAAGCCAATTTGGGCAGTGATATGTCTTAATAGCTCACCAAACACCAAAAAGTTCAATACCTGTGTTTCGCCTTTTCGAGGTTGAGCTTTGTAGAACACTACTGAGATTCAGAGTCAGTCTGGATGGTTTCCAGTGTGGAGAAAAGATGAAGACAACTTGTGGGAGACCTGTTAAAGGGTACAATCTATTTCTCATTTGCGAATATTTGTAGGATTTGAAATCTCTAAGATACTGTGCAGATCTACTCATTACTGTTAGTATCAGTATCATTAAGTTGGTCCCAGCCAAATGTCATCCTTTGGGGGACATACACTGAAACATGAGAATTATCTTAACTGGCCAGGATCTCTGGGCCTCAGCGAGGCAGATATGGTCATGCCATGTGAGAATACCTTTCTAGGGTGTCACTTATCTCCCGGGGAAACAGAAAACTTATTCTAATTTTGAGAAATCTTTTATGGAATAAATTTGTCTTAGTTATTTTCCTTGTACTGGGACAAAATATCCTACATCCACAATTTAAATGAGAAGAGGTTTATTTAGGTTCATGTTTTGGAAGTTTCAGTTCTTGTGTGGTCTGTCAGCTCCAGATAGACGCGACATGGTAGAGAGGCAAAGGGGGACCAGAGCTGGTCAGAGTGTGGTGGTCAGGAAGCACAGCCCATCAAGGAGGGAGCAGGGAAGGGTGATATAACCTGGTGGGTCACACGCACGGTGATGTGTCTCTTCGGCCAGGTCTCATCTCCCGACAGCAAGTCAGTGGTGATGCTCCAATAATCCAATCACCTTCCACAAGTCCTGTCTATGATCACATGAGGCTTATATGTGATGATTCATTTTGTGCTCTGTCTTAACTAGGTCTATGTCTTCAACCTACTAAGGTACTTAGTTGTACTTCAATATCTGCAAGAGAAGTTTAGAAATCTGAAAGGAAAATAAACAATCCTGGTGAAAAGCAATTAGAGAGATGACCTCTATTAGAGGTCGGCCATAATGCTGATTATAAAAGGATCAACTAAATCTACATAGTTATAGGCATTTTGGGGAGGGCAGTTTATTTCACCCAGATTCTCAGCTAGGTTTTGTCTAAAAATTAAGGACAAATAATACATCATAAATATTTCCAATTATTCAAAATTACCACTTAGATAGACAAAGAGCCAGAGTTATACCAATGGATTTTTTTTTCTTTACAACTGCCAAACTAATCTTCCTAAAACATCTGTGAATTCAGTTACTCTCCAGTTCTAGGTTTCGCACTGGCTCTTTTGCTTGTCTAATGAAGACTAAAAATATTCTTCCTCATTTTCCAAACCTTCAAGGAAAAGTCTCTGCCTTACCTCTATCTTTCTTATTTTTCACTATTCTCCAAGGGAAAGAATACAGACAATTTTATGAAAGCCTACTATATACAAAACACTGATGTGACTATATATATTTTATTTGATTACCATCATTTTAAAGATGAATAAATTTAGATAAATGTTTGGAGAGTGTGAATGACTTGCTGGATGTCATAGAACCAGCAAAAAAGAGTCAGGCATATAGAAGCCAACTTTGCTTGATTCTAAAATGCAGACTCCTTTAATTGTATATCGCAGGCTATGTACCATATTTTTTCTTTTAATATATAAGTAATAAGTGAATATGTATCTTTATAATTTAATTAAGAAATAAATTATTATATATTTACTATAATAACAACAGCAATAATAATATCTAACATATGGAGAGCCTTTACTATGGCTTACACACTTGAAAGTATTCATTCATTTTAATCACATAATTCCACAAGGCAGACTCCACTATTATGACCCTAGTTTTACAGGGATGAGATGACCAAGGCATAGCATAGACTAAAAGAATTTTCCGTGGTCTTGCAGCTAGTGAGTAGCACAATCATGATTCAAATCATGAATTTGGCTCCTTAGCTTTATTCAGTATTCTGCCTTTTGAGTGTTAGTTTCATTTTTCTTGCTATATTATTATTATTATCATTTTTTTTTGTGTGGTGCTGGGGATCTAACTCAGGGCCTTGTGCTTGCAAGTCAAGCACTCTAACCACTGAGCTAAATGCCCAGCTCCTCTTGCTATATTATAAATATTCCTGATTTTTTCTTGAAATCTAGTAAGGATGATGGATCAGAATGAATACATTTTGAAATTTTCAGATTAATTGTATCATGATGTGACGGCCTTTTATTACCATGATATGAACCAGTTGTGGTTACACTGATCCACTTGGTTCCTCCAAGTATAAGCATGACAATGTTACTATCCTCCTGGGACATTCCTAAGACATGTGAAGTCTTATATTCTTATATGACTATGCCTGTTGGGAAGAATCCATTTTGGATCTGTGGGCATCCAGTGGTTATCAGAGGTGACCCTTGGTCCCAGATGAAAGACATTCAGTTCAGTTTTGACAACGTCCATGTTGAAACCATCTGGAAGTCAATAACAAAGACCATGTATGTGAGGTCACGGTGTTTACTGGGATACCCTGTTTTTGCTCACTACCAAAGGGCTGAGACTGTTATCAACTGGAGCCAGATAATGTAATGTTATATTCATTTTATCGCCTTTAGTGTATCAATTTCTGGCACAAAAGGTAACAGCAAACATGATAAAACTGAAAAAGAAAATCTTGCTCTACCTCAATGATCACAGAAAGATGACTGGCACATGTCTTGAAGACTTAGCTGAAAGCAGTGTGTGGCAAGGTGACAGCTGAGAATGAGAGGATTCGATGCCCTGGGTTGATAGGTAGAACCAGCATGTCTCGAAGCAAACAAATGCAGACAGGGATTTCTATCAGCAAACATGATTGTTCCCATTTGCAGTATGTAAGGTTGTTTGACACCTTGTGAGTCATGAATTTTAGAAACAAAAGGCCAGATCTTTCCTGGCTTCACTTGGGAAGTGTTTGAATCCTTTGTTGCCATTTACTACCAGACTAGAGTTGCTGGCAAGTGTGTGTGTGTGTGTGTGTGTGTGTGTGTGTGTGTGTGTGTGTGTGTGTCTGAGGAGGGCAGTTACTGGGGAAGGAAGTATCCCGGAGAAAGATGGAAGGGTGGAAATTTCCTGAAGATTTTTGCCATATTCCTTTTTCAAGCTTTTTCTAAATTTTCAAATTTTCTGCTCATTTATTTTTTGGTTTTTTTGCTGCTCATTTGTATTTTACTCTTAACCACCATAATGCCCCCACTTCAATTTCTTTTTATCTTAATCTATAAACCTTGCATTTCTTTGGTATAAATCAACTCCTGTTTCTACTCTTTTCTGCTCTGTCAATTCCTCATTGCTTCCCAAGATGTTTTAGAAGGAAAGGATCTGATTACAGAGTGTGATGTCCAGGTAAAATGGCTTCAGCATGGATGATTTCTGGCCTGGGGAGTGGAGGAAGGCTCATGGCACCCAACATCAGAGCCACTGTAGACATCAAAGAGCAGTTTTTACAGGCTGCAAAACTAAAAGCTTCAGAAGAGCTAACCTGAGCATGGGCTTCTAAAGAATATAATTTTGGAATTATCAAGCCACTTGTGCAAATCCCCCTTCCCCAGTCTAACGGGAGTCCTTGAGACAAAGGCCATGTGACCTCACAAAGGCCCAGGTGTGCACACAACATCCTTGAGCCCAGCCTCCCTCTAGTCTGTGAGGGCAAAACATTTGCATTACTTTCTAAGTGGAAAATTGCTGTTAATCTGGAATGCTGAGAGAAAAAAAAGAAAGAAAGAAAGAAAGAACCAGGAAGCTGTTAGGGGCATAAAAACGACATGCTAACTCTGAAATTTAATACAGAGAATTCACTGCCTGACTTGTCCTCCGAAAGAAGTTTTTATAATCCCTTGAAGAAAATAAAAGAGATCTGTTTGTGAAAGATTCACTAAATCATATATGTTTGCTCACAGCTCACTGCAGTTTGTAAGTCTGACTTCATAGATGCTCACTCAAGTAAGAGGGTCCGCTTTAACAAAGAAGCTTCAAATGCTACTTCTTGCTTTTCTGACTTTTCCATGTACCCCATATTCTTTCACTCCAAGATTAGTGGTGGTGTCTACTAACATCGCATGAATATTCCCCCCAAAAAGAAATGCTACACAAACTCATGTCTGTCAGTCCAAGCAGTAACTCAACCTTTTCCATTAGCGCAGTGTGATGGAAAGAGCCCTGGGAGTCTAACATCAGGAGTCTAGTCCATGCGCTTTAGCTCTACCAGGGGCAGATTATGATTCTGAACAAGCCAAATTGTGCCACTTTTCCGCAGCTTTATGTAAAAAGGGGGAAGCGTGGGCAGGGACTATGCAAGAAAATAGAAAGCCCCTTTCAAGAGATGTGATCCCAAAGCTCAAATTTTTTCATGGTTACATTGTGCAGTCTTTGCTATACAACTGGTGAGGGCAGGGATTTGATCTGGTTCTGGTCACTACAGCTTCCTCAGAAGCTAGACCAGTGCCTGGTCCTCAATTACTCCTTCCTGAGCAAAGAATTAATAAACAAATAACTAGAGAGCAGTGGTCCATAAAGAGCTGTGTTCCAAGCAGAATGATTGTGCCGAACTTACAAAGAAAGAGGATTCAGCTTCTCTCAGGGCAAAGCCCAGTGGGAGCCAGGAATTTAAGACAAGGTTCACTCCTAAGAGAGGGGTCTTTCTTCTGGCCTCCAAAAATGTGTGCTAGTTTTACAGAGCCCAAATACAGAAATGTGTGCACCTGATGGACGTGAAAGAAAGCCTCAATTTCAGGAGTCAGATGAGCACTTGCTTTAAACTTTGGCATGCAGGGTGGTACATGTAAATATGAAAATCCACAATTGAAGGAGAGAGACTAACCCAGCTCACACAAGTATGGTGAGAAAGTCTGTGGATCACTGAAGTGACTACACATATAACCAAGAAAATTATATGGGCTGTTACTATGAAAGCTATCTTTTATAATTGCTGGCAATGTTCAGTGCATTTTTAAGGTTCCAAATCTTGCTTGACTTCTGAATTTTTAAGTGAAGGAATCTATAAAGGAATTAAAAGAACAGGAGAAAAAAGACATTCTTTAAAGGAAAGAAAAATAAAGTACAGCACCCATTGATGGTTTCTTAAAGAGGAGACTCAGAAATAATAATTTTAACATTGCTTTCAAATATAAAATCAAGTTTTTTGATTTGTTGTGAAGTAAAACTTCCTGATTATGAAGTTAATTTAAGAAATATACACCTGGAATGGAAACAGAGGTAGAAAGGATTAAGATATATATATATATATATATATATATATATATATATATGTGTGTGTGTGTATATATATGTGTGTGTGTGTATATATATATGTATATATATATATGTACATATATATATACATATATATGTATATATATATCTGGGGTATTGTCTTAGTTACTTTTCTCATTGCTGGAACAAAATAACTGACACCACAAGTTAAAGGAGGAAAGGTTTATTTCTGCTAACAGTTTGTAGAGGTTTCAGCCCATAGTCAGCTGGCTCCAAGGCAGGGTGGAATGGCAGAGGGGTGTCGCAGAAGAAAAGCAGTTCGTGGCATGGAAGGCAGAAGCAGCAAAGCACCAAGGTAGCAGCAGCCAGCCTCCCTCCCTTCTTTCCCTTTATATTCCATCCAGGATATAGGCCTATTGATTGGTGCCACCCACACCCAGGGTGAGGCTTCCATTATCCACACCCAGAACTGTGATAAACCCATTTAGTTAGCACACACCCTCATGCCAGTATCACACACCCTAGATCCAGCCACACCCCAGAATCTCCACCTATGAACACATGAGGTTTTGTGGGGACATCTAGATACAAGGCATAACAAATATAAAGTGAAATTTCTTACACTGTACAGGGACTATTTCCAAAAGCAGAAAGCTATCAGAGAAGTGGTCTGGCAGTTCTTCAAATGACTAAAAAAGAGATAGAAGATAAGACTTATCGGTTCCCTTCTGAGGTGTGTATCCGAGAGAAATGAAATTATATGTTCTCCAAAATTTGTACATGGAGGTTCATAGTTATGTTCAATAGCCAAAATGTAGAAAACTGAAATGTCCATCAACTGATGAAGGGACAAACAAAATGCAGTGTATCCATGTAACAGAATGTTATTCATCACCAAAGCGAAAAAAGGGCTGACACATGCTACAAGGTGGGCCAGTGGTAAAAACATGAAAAGCAAATAGTCCAGTCACAAAAGGCGCCATATTTTGTTTATATAAAACATACACAATAAACAAATTTATAAAAACAGAAAGTAGGTTAGTGCTCACCTACATGAGGAGCATGAGAAACTGGGAATGACAGTTAATGGGTACCAGTTTTCTTTTGGGAGGGATGAAAAAACTTAGTTTGTGGTGATGTTTGCACACGGCTGTGAACACATTAACAACCATTGACTTTTTCACTTCAAATAGATGAATTTTGTTGCATGTAAATTATTTCTTATTAAAACTGTTAATTTCTTGAAAAATTAGAAATAAATCAGAAGTGCAACCTTAAATATTGCATGGTTTCTCTTATATGAGAAACCCAAAATATTAATGAAGAGCAACATAAAAGATAGATAATGGAAAATTGGAAGATAGATCTTTTGCAAAAGAGCAGGGGACCAAGAAATAGAGGAAGGGCAGAGGGAGGGAAGGAGAAGGAGATAAAAAGGAATTAAAATGTAGTATGTACGTGTATCGCTCCACATGAGGAATGTAATTATTATGTACTCCAAACATATACTAATAAAAGTAAAAATTGCAAAAAACCAAAAGTGAATTTCACCTTATTGGCAAGATAATTAGACATTCATCTGGGCTCCAAAGATTTAATTATAGCCACGCCAAGGCAAAGAATGCATCATATGGCCTCTTAGCAGCTCTAAATTCCTATTAATCTATGACTTTGACCCATAAAGTTACCAGTTTTAGATATGACACAAAGATTAAATGGTTCAGATGTTTGGAAAAGTCACAGAGACCAGTTCAGCTCATATAGATTCCGAGGGAAGATGCGTTACTCTAAATGTGTGCACACAGATAATGTGGGAAACCAGTTACAAGCACTTAACTGGTGAAGAGTTCTCTGGATTTGAATAGTCCAAGCTACATACTTTCTTTGCTAAATGATCAGTCTTTCTACTCCTACTCTTACCGTCATCTACATAGAGAAGACAGGATAATCTTTTAAAATGTAAATCAGAACATTCTACTCTTGCTATTGTGCTTAATGTGAAATTCAAACTACTTACTCTGTCCCGAAAGTCTCGTGTGAACTGATTTCTGCGCCCTCCCTGTCTCACCTTCACCCCTCACGACCAAGCTGAGGGGACCTTTTTCTGGATTCCTGGGGCGCAGTGGTAACTGCCTCCTGACAGCCTTTGTATTAATCAACTCTTCCCTCTGACAGGAATGCTCTTTTTCTTGACTCTACATGACTGGCTGCTCCCTTGTTTTTATTTAAACCTCTTTTACTCATTAGATTGTTAACCTCTTAGAACATACTGCGTTATCTTTGGTGCCTGTCATATAATAGACAATAGTATTTGCTGAAAGACTGAATAACTGGGTTACCTATTTCTTACTCTTTTTGAAAGACTGTGATATTTACCGACTATTAACAGCACTTTAAACAGCCATTTTATAAACAGGGACGTGGAGGTAGGCTTGTATAAAGCTGCGTAGAATCCAGAGGTAGAGTTTTGTCTCATGTAGGGTAGTTTATTGTGAGAGTTAGAATTTCCTCCTCCCACTCTGCCAAGCAGGTCGTCAGGCTTTGCATTTCTTTGTCTCCTGAACTGCTGCTGGGTTGTTTGGGGGCAGCGGCTCTTCCTGTATTTGTATTTCTTTCCTGTATTTCTTCTAGTTGAAGAGTTGATATTGTACACCGGAGGGGAAAGGGAAGAGGCAACTGCCTTTGAAAGGGATCAGTGTGAAAAAGGAAGATTCCAGCAGGTGGAGGATGAGGTCTGGCGCTATGGAGCAGGGTGTCCAGATCATTGCAATGGTCAAGTAGAAAGGAAGATGTCAAAGGGACCAGGCCCCAGGTATGATTTGAAAGTCCACACCTTTCCTGCCTCAGTATAGCTTCACCTGCCAGACAGCTCATACAGATAGACAGTTGGGCACTAAGGAATTACTTAGGTTTAGAGCATGATGCTACTAACTGGTTGTATGGAGAAAGCCATATCCTGCAGGATTATGCTACATCTCAAGTTGCAAAAATCAGACAAAATAAAAGTCACTCATTTTCCTGAGGGGAAAAACTGGTCAATATTTGACTAAACTATACACCCCCTAGGGATCTAGTCACACCATTCAGTGAAAAGGAAACACCTGCTCCACAAAACTGAGTGATGAACAAGACAATCTGCATGGAAAATCCAAGTCTAGCCCGTTATGTGTGCACTAAAGGAGGACAATTAGCTGTGTATCTTAAACGGGAGAGTACTTTGGGCTTCTTCGATGTTGGTTCAGAGGTACCAGGCTAGACATACCACTACCACTCTTGAAAGTATACCTGAAGAAAACTGGAAGAGCCAATCAATGGCCTGTCAAAGGGTCAGGTGTGCTGGGAATACCATTCTTTTGGCAAGATCCACAGGTTATTTTTCACTGACTTGTTCTTTCTTGCCATTTAAGATTCTTCTCTGGTAGATGCAGTCAGCTCTGTCTCCTCAGCCCTACAGCTTCCACAGTGGGGCTATCGTGCCTTCCCACTATAATGTATGGAAGGCACTAATGTATAGTGCCTTCCCACAGGAACGTATGGAAGGCTTTCTACTCACATCATCAGCAGAGTGCATATGTGTAAGAGGAGATGGCGGTAGGTGACGAAGACAGAGACGGTGGGGAGGCCAGGGCTGGAGGGTGTGGGGACCTCTTAGCTTTCACTCTGAGCTACAGAGGCACCAGACTGCTTTGAAAGGAGGCATGATTACAATCTTAAACAGATTATTCTGCCTACTTTATTGAGAATAAGAGGGCAGTCACGACATTGGGAAGCTCATTTGGGGAGCTCTTAGAGGAATCTTGGTTGAGTGGTGATTTGGTTTGAACTAAAAATTAGTGGCAGAGATATATTGTATGCAGTAGAATTTCAGAAATATTTTAAAGCTAGAGTAGATAGGATTTGCTGGTGAGTTGAGGGTGGGATGTGAAAAAGGAAGAACAGAGAATAAAACTAAGACTTCTAGCTTTTCCTCCTACGCAGCTGGAAGACTGGAGTAACCATTTATTGAGATGTGGAAGACTGGGGCAAAAGAAAAGCGAGAGGAGGTATGAAACTCAAGTGTTTTTGTGGTGGGACATGTGAAGTCCATGTGAAGCATTTTAGATGTTTTTTAATTTTTTGTTAGTACGTGTTTGCAGTAATGCATTTTATAGATGCTTTTTAGATATCTACGTGGCAATATCACACAAGTACTTAGGTATGTGTGTGGAGTTCCAAGGAGAAGTCAGATCTAAATATATACAGGCGAGAATTTTCAGCATATAGATGGTATCAATGGGGTGGGACGAGATCACCAAAGGAGTGAATGCGGGTGTCATCATGTTGAGTGTGCGATTGCACTTTGAAGTCTTTGCTTCAAAGGCTACTTCCCACAGCTGGCTGAAATCCAGACTTCCTTTCTGTGCACTCTCAATGCCCGACATTATTTTTAATCTCCCTCTCACCCAGCTCCAGGTGCAGTTTTAAATTCCAGGCCTTAAGTGGCACCTATCATACAAGGACAAACTCAAATCTCACCTTTACTTGTTCATTCACTCCACAAACATTTTTTGAAAATCTGTAGAGCGTTCAGGCAAAAGAAATAGAAAAACAAAGACAATTGCTTTTCAGAAAGTCTTTCCTGACCCCCTGCCTAAGTGAACTTTCTCTGACCTTCTGCAGCAAGCACCCCTGGACATTATAATTGTCACTGACCAGGGAACAAACTCCATGGGAGGGAGCAAACTTTGCTGGGGCAAAATTGGAAGTAAGAGATGTTCACAGTCTATTGTAGAAGTAGGCATTAAAACAGGTAATTACCAAAAGTCACATACATTCCTTCCTATGTAGTAAGAAGAATATCTCGTTCCCTAAAGATGTCTGTATCTTAATGCCCAGAACATCTGAGTATGCTATTTTACATAGAAAAAGGCAAATCAAGGTTACAGGTAAAATTAAAGTGGCTATTCGGCTGATTTTAGGAGAGTAGCCTAGATTGCCCAGGTGGTTCCAGAGCCTTTGTAATGGAACTTAAAATGTAGAAGAGAAGAGTTAGGGAAAGATATGTGGTGATCAAAGTACCCACAAAGCAAAATACGTGGGTGCCTCTAGACACTAGAAAAAGCAAGGAAATGGATTCTCCCCTAGGGCCTAAAGAAGGAAATGCAGCCCTGCCAGCACCCTGATTTCAGTAAGTCTTGCAATCTTCCTGAACTTCAGTTCCCCCAAAGCAAAATCATGTCAGACTCATTCAGTTGTATTTATGTAGATAATCTGCATAAAACTGTGCAGCACTATGCTTGGCGTGCACAAGGTGTTCGGGAAGTACATGGCCCCTACCTTGTTTCTTACTTAGTGAAGGATGAGTGCCCTACACAGCCAGGGAACCTTCAACAGAACACCTCTTTCCTGGCTCATATTTATCCTGGTTCTAGGAAACCTCACTGTCCTCTACCTTCTGCTAACTTGAGTCTACCTCTTCACAGGGGAGTTTGGTGCAGCTTAAAATCTTACATGCTTCTTTAGCTGAAAGGCAATGCTTTCCAGTTCTTTATTTAGGAGCAATGACTGCCTACACTCCTACAAGAGGTATCCCAGCTAGGACCTAATCTGTACTGGAAGGAGAGAGTGCACAAGCCAGTGTGTCCCCAGAGCTCTTTTCTCTCCCTGCCCTTCCTGCCCTGGAAAGAGCAGGCACCACTTGCAGTTCATGGTAGAGTAAGCAAAACCCAGGTGCTTACAGAGTTTGCTGAATGTTCTGCAAATCAATAGCAAAGCCAGGAATGGGTATTCAGAACTAAATGGAGCCAAATTTGGTCGTTTGCCAAATTGTCTGGCTAGGGGAGGGGAGGAATCTACCTGGCGCTGTACCTGCCCTCCTCATTGTCCCACATCTTACCTCAAGCTCCCCATATCAAGAGCTATGACAGGACTGGCGGTGTCTTGTGCAGATTAAAATCATCACAGGCTTGTTTCTGAGAGAATTCAATACAGACAGACTAGGAAGGGGCAAATAGAGTATTTCCAAGTCCTCTAAGACCCACCATTAATTTTTTTATTTCCTCAACCCGTACAGTCCTGGTCTTCTCTTGCATGGTGGCTTAGCCACCTCATCTGCAGACCCTGACCGTTCAGGGCAGGTAGGTCTTCTAACTGCTTTCTAGCCTCGATGGGGAGAGGTTTCCTCCTCTCCCACATGCAGCCAGATGATAGAAACACGTCTAAAAATTCCATTCCGCTAGATATTAAGTGGAAAATCACATGGCGAGCCTGTTTCCAAGCCATTAAAGCTGAACAATCCAGTTGTAGGAGGGTAAGAGAAGAGGGGAAAGTTTGGGAGAAACAAAAGGAAAGAGAACAGAAAACCCTGTAACTAACTTCAATGTAAGGGACAAAATTGAGTGAAGTTTCCCAGATGCACAGAACGCAAATGTTATTTAGTCATTTTCCACAATCTTTAAACATGTAGAATAGGTTGCACGGCCTACCCAAACCAAGCACGAATCCTACTAACAAGCCTATATTTAAAAAATTTAAAATCTTTGCACGGAGTATTAACTCAGCCCAAAGCTGCTTCCAAAGGAAAATGTTAAGTTGCTGGTCAACTTATAAAATGATATTAACAGGATGGTGTGGGTCACAAACAAGAGAAGGTTGCAGATAAATAGTGTCCTGGAGATCTACAAAGCCTATGGGTGAGACTGTGAAAACGGCTAGTTCTGATCTTACAGAGATAAATTCTCAGAGGCTTACTGTATCAGTCTTCATTTTCTTCCTGAGGCAGTGGGAAAATTTGTGCTATCTTATTTCACATACTTAGCTTCACAGAAGGAAGGCAATATGGTACACCAACGGGATAAAAATGATCATAGTCTAAACATTTAAGATAAAAACCAAATGGAAGTATTGCGGTGTTACCTCTCCATGTGGAACTGAGTTACAGGCTGATGGTTTGGCCAGGAGGGTTGTAGTCTCTTCTCTCTGGACCTGGGAAGATTTGATGACAGCTTTCAACACTGTTAAGCCCACCTCTGTCAGAAACATTCTTTCTCTGGACTTTTTGGTTATCACACTCTCCTAATACTTTGCCTTGTCCCTCTTTGTTTTAATTTTAGTTTATTAGTACTTTTGTGCAGGACATAATGTTTACATTCCTTGTGGGAAGTTGGTACATGTACATAATGCACTTTAATTCCTTTTTTATCCCCTTTCCCTCTCTCCCTCCCCCATCCTTTGAACCGTTTTCTTTCTTTTTGTCCATGTTTGTAGTATGTAATGTTTACATGTACAAACACGTCCACATGTAATGTGGAGTTGGTACATGTACATAACACATGCCAATTCCTTTTATTCATCCCTTATCCCTTCCCTCCCTTCCTCCCCCTCCCTCCATCTCTCGATCCCCTTCCCCTTTGAGAATGCGCTATCTCTCTACTACCTTTTATCTATCTTTTATTTTTACTCTGGGTGCTCTTTATTTTTACTCTGGGTTTCTCACATAAGAGAAATAATGTGATATTTAACCTTGTGTATCTGATTTGTTTCACTTAACATTATGGCCTCAAGTTGCTTCCATTTTCCTACAAATAATTCAAGTTTCTCTTTCTTTATGGCACAGTAGTACTCCATGGTGTGTAAATACCACATTTTCTTTATCCATTTGTCTGTTGATGGACATATGGGCCACTTTCAAGATTTAGCTATTATGAATTTTGCTGCTATAAACACAGTTATATATGTCTCTCTAATTATACTTTAACTCTTTCTGGAAGATACCTAGAAGAGGAACAGCTGGGTCAAAAAAATTTTCTATTTTTAGTTTTTTGAGGAATCTCCATACCGATTTCTACAGGGGTTGCACTTAGTTTACATTCCTGCCAACAGTGTGGAAGGGTTCGTTTTTCCCAACAGCCTCTCCAGCATTTATTACTTGACTGCTTAATGGTGGCCTTTCTTTCTTGGGCAATCTCAGTGTTGTTTTAACTCTCATTTCTCTAGTGGCCAATGATGTTGAGCAATTCTGAATATACTTATTGGCCATTTGTACTTCTTCTGTAAAGTGTCTGTTCATTTTACTTGCCCATTTTTTGATTGGGTCTTTTATTGGGGGTGTCTAATTTTTTGAGTTATTTATATATTCTAGATAGGAGTTCTCTGTCTGAGGAATCACTGGCAATAATTTTTTTTCCTTCTGTGGCTTGTCTTTTCCCCCTGTAGGTTGTTTCTTTTGCTGTGCGGAAGCTTTTTAATTTAATATGATCCCATCTGTTAATTCTCGGAACTATTTCCTGTGCAGCTGGGTTCTGTTCAGGAAGGCCTTGCCTGTGCCCTCTGGGGGCAGCCCTCCTTTTCTTGCTGTTCCCCTGTGGCTGTTCCAGCTTCGGCTCAGTGCTCCTTCCTCAGCCTTTCCCGTCTGCTGCCGGTACTGCAGCTGCTGTCCGCATGCTCAGATCTGTTTCCCTTCTGCACTCCCAAGCTGTATGGCAAATGCGCCATTGGACAGCTCCACTCAGCTTCCTCAGTGGACTGCTTTCATTTTGTTTAGCTCCCCTCAAAAACCACTGTGTTCTTGGTACTCCTGCTTCCGTGGATAGCCGGCTCGCGCCAATAGGAAACTAGGCAACATCCTTAATATCTTCTTTTTGCCCATGTCCCATATCCTCTCAATCCTCACACCCCATCTGTTTTAGTTTCTAAATAGTTCTTGAATCAATTCACTCAACCCCACCAATTTTGCTATCAATCTCATTCAAACTCTAATACCAGGAGAGAGTGTGGGGTAGAGGACAAAGGAACTGTCCCTTATACCAAGGTTCAGACTTCAGCTCTGCCATATAAAAACCAAAACGGTCATTTACTTTGTTTGTGATTTGGCCTTCTCATCGCTAAGCAGAGATTATAATAAACCAAATCTCGCGGAGTTCTGAAAATTACTTACAGTGCATAGAGGGTCTGAGAAGAATGCTCAGCCCATAGTGGACTCAGTATTGGTTGTGGTTCCCGTGACTGTTATTACTACTGTTGTTATGATGACAGTGTATTAACTCAATCTCTCTCCTATCTTCATTTTTCTTATATTTACTGATACTTCAGTCCTTTCTATATATAAGAGTGTTGATTCCTAAAGGAAAATCCTTTTGTAATACCACCTTGCATGTTTATTTCCTCTCAGGAGAAAGTCAAAAATTCTTAAGAGGCTCTTCATTACCTGACTCTTCTTGCACTTCTTTTGCAACTAGTCCTTTCTGACATCTCTGCTCCTTTTCATAAGACTGAAACACTCTTCTACTTCTCTTCACAGATAACTCCCGCTGTCCTCTCTATTCTCTATTGGCTGCCCCTTGACTGTATCGGGGAAATGTAATTGGAAACAAAATCTTCACCCATCTCTGAAAACCTCTCTACAAAGGTGATAGAAACAGAAAACAATTCTATTATTGAATAAGCATCAATCAAAATGTAATTTGGTTTAACACAGGAAATTCCCTAAGTGATTGACAAGACAAGAAGAAATCTTGCCCTTCTTTGTAGCCAGACAGCTACAACTTTTTACCCACATATTTTTGAGATAAAAGATAGCTATTCCTCAATTCAGAGGAGTTGATAGTACTATTTGTGACACATAGCTCAGTCTCACATTACCTGGTAATTGGGGTGACTTCATATTAGTTATTTGGATTTACCCAGAGGGAAAAAAACAAACTTTTTATGCCTTTAGGATAGGAGGTAGTTTTGCAACATGGAGGAAGATGCCCACTGAGGTTAGGCTCCTACCTACCCACGGAAAATGAGATATTGGGTACTATTTCCTTGATACTTAACATTCCAGAGCCTGCTTCAGGATCTTGAGACATTCCCAACTCATAAACCTGATAAAAGTCCTATTAAATTAAAAAATATATATACATTCAAAGGGAGGAGAAAGTATTGACTTTCTAAAGTAAAATTTCTGAGAACATGGAAGGGAGTGAAATCTCTTCCCTTATTCTCAAGAGGAGAATTTAGGTTTTTATTTTTAATTTGTATTTGTCCTTATACTTGGAGCAGACTCTCTTATAAGCCGCCATGTCTGTCTATGATTTCTTTGTTTTTATTTTGCTTGGAGCAGGCATCAGCATTTCACTCATTCATTATTTATTGGTTGCTGATCAAGTGCTAGGTACTGGCTGTACAGGGGTTCATAAGATGCTGTCTTGTCTTAGTAAAACTTACAGTCCATTGACAGAGCTAGCCAAGTAACTATGCAGATAAATAATTGGTATTTAAAATGTGGTAACTGTAGGACAAATAGGTTGTTTTCAAATAGAAACATTTTATTCAAGAATAAATTAATAATTAATTAAATACATTTCCAGAGCTCCATAATTTGGAAAAGAGAGACTTCTTGGACAAACAAGAAGGAAACGTAGGTTTGGAAATTCATTAGTGGGCCACGTGGAGTGTGCCCGCCTCCTACGCTTAGGTAGGCAAAATGGGTCAAGAGTGTGCAAACTGGCTCGTGCCACTATCATCTGCTGTGGTGTTAGAAGACAAGAGGGTCGTGTGAACGAACATCTTGGGAAATTGGAATATCGTTGCTAAAGCATGATCAGTCAGGTCGTATGGCTGCTCCCTCAATTTCACAGGACACTAATTAGGACGGATGTTCAAGGGTCTGCGTGTTGACTTTCTGGTAACCTAGCCTCAGCCCGTATATTTTGTGTAAGGATTTGTGAGAAAGGGCCAGCGGAAACCTTCACAGACGGGAGCGAGAGGCGATCCTATCACCAATCCCAGCAGGCCTGCTTCCAAGGGCCCTTCCCATGTGCGCCGCAGCGGTGCCCGATTCTCATTCCCCTCCGAATCCCAGCCAGAGAGCTGCCTAATGCTCTCCGAAGCACATTCTGTCAGCCTATTTTGTGTTCTAGGTTTATTTTTTTCTTAATGTTAATTCCGCCAAGGAAGCATCTCTTTAGAAGATGTAATGGCGGCATAAACACTTCCTCTGAAGCTGATCTGGTCTGGGGGAACATCTTTAAAAGATAAATAGCCAGAGGTTCACTGCCCTGAAATTGAGGCAGTGATCTCAAACACCTACTTGGTGAATTGAAGAGGGAGCAGTTTCAAGAGGCACTCCTTTAGCGTGCACCCTAATCACCTATAGACATCCAGGTCTTTAGTTCTGAGACGAAGCCTGAGAATTTCTTTTCTAACAATTTTCTAAGTGATGCAATGCTGTTGGTCTGGGAACCACACTTTAAGAATCACTGACTTATGTCAATGTTTTTTAATCTTGACTGCATATTAGAATCATCTGCAATGCTTCTGAAAAAGTACTGATGCTAGAGTACCGTACCAGACCAACGAAATCGGAATATCTTGGAATTGGGCCCAGCCATCTGTAGCTTTTAAAATGCTGTAGAAAATCAGGGTTTGAAAATAACTTTTAGATAGAGCCTTGCAGAAAGAAAAGGTAGCATGTGAATCCTCCCTCAAACATGGCAAAGGAATACGATGGCATAGAGCAGAATGACAGCATGGTAGATTATGTTTATGTGGTCCATGCTTCACCTGTGAAAGATAGACCTGAGAAAGGCAGTGGACTTATTCAAGGTTTCATTATAGATTAATAGCTGATATAAACCTGACCCCAAATCATCATGATTTTCAGTTCAGTGATTTTGTCCCTCCACTGACCTCGGATTTCTGCACCTTATGTGATATTCATCTATAGAGAAACAGAGACTAAATGGATACGAAAATGCAATGTAATAAATCTCGTGCAATGGGAATAGAAATGCCAGGGTGAATCATTTAGCTCTGTGTAGTACAAGAGGGCAAAGTGATGAGTGAGCATCAACCAGAATAGTGCAAAGGACACTCAGAACAGTATGAGCCAAAGCAGAAACTGGACTGATCCGGTTTGTGAGGGATCAGTGAAACTTTCAGAAGAACTATAGTAGAAAAAGGCAAGTAGAGCCCTGAATCTTATAGCCAGTGAGGGAGTCACAGGTGTATTCTAAACAGTAAAGTATGAAATAATAAGTCATTTTAAGTCACTTTGTCAATGGTGAGGAAATTTGATTTTGAGAACGAGTGTTGACAGTAAGGGAATGCTGTTGAAAGAGTTTAGGAGATATACAAGTGGTATAAATTAGGGTAAAAGTATAGGAACAGGAAAGAAGCCATGGATTTGGAACTTTGGGATTGAATAACCCAAGACTTAGTGATTGATTTGAGATGAGTTATGAGGATTAAAATAGACCAAGGGTGACGGCCAGCTTCCTGGACTGAAAAAGGAAGAGCAATTGAATGGCAACAGTGGAAGAAAAGTGTGCATGAAGAGGATGGTGAGGGACACTTGAGGAACACTCAGTGCTGAGGTCTGTAGGCTGTCCAAGTGGGGATGCCTGCTCTATTATGAGCCTGAGGTTCAGGTGGGAGGGATGGGCAAGGAAAAAAATCATTCATGGTTCCCATTCAGCAAGGGTGCTAGGATCACAGAAGCACCTGAGAAAAACCAGTAATAAGAATGCAATCAAGGGAACTTGGGGAGATGCCAGCACATCGGGGGAAGGAAGAACAAGAGGGGCCAACTAAAAAGAAGAATGCAGTGCAACCAAAGTATCTATGGATACATCATTAGTTTTCCGCTGCTCCTCACCTATACTTTATGGGAAAAGACTTTGTTGTTGGCCTCTCTTTTGTGACTTCTTCTATTTACAAAATAGCAAGGAAAGCACAAAGCAGAAAGGACAATTAAATTTCTATAATAAAGAGATGGTTGGAGAAAGAGAGGAGAATAAAGAAACAGAGTTTAATATTAGGATGTGGTAGAGAGAGTTCCAGAAATCATGGTTTGAGA